>APFE031507250.1:52697-119249 GCA_000404065.3 Pinus taeda
TTTCTATGTACCTTTGGTATCAAGGCATAACAGGTGGAACCAAAGACCCTGAGATGCTTTACCGAAGGAACGTGCCCATACCACATTTCATATGGAGTCTTGTTTATAATAGCATTAGATGGACATCTATTCTTTATATATACAGCACATAGAACTGCATCAGCCCAAAACATCAATTTTACATTTTTGAAAAACATCATGGAGTGCACCATATTTGAGATTGTCCTATTCATTCTTTCAGCTACATTGTTCTGTTGAGGATTATAAGGTACAGTTGTTTGATGTTTGATCCCATGTTGGTGAAGATAGTTTCAAATTCAGTTGAAGTATATTCTTTTCCATTATCAGTGTGAATAGATCCAATATGAGATTCTGCATAATTTTCAATCCATGTATGAAAGTTCTTGAATGTTTGAAAAGCATCAGATTTGTTCTTCAATAAATAAACCCAACAAATTTTGGTGTAGTCATCAATAAATGTCATCATATATTTATTTCCATTTGTAGAAGGAACAGGCATTGGACCACATAAATCTAAATGAATGACTTCAAGTTTTCTATGTGCTCTTGAATGTGAATCATGAAAACACTGTTTGCTATGCTTTCCTAGAATGCAAGCATCACATTGCTTAAGATTCCTAGGAATTGTAAGCAAACCAACAACACCATTTTTCTTCAATAAGTGAAGGCTGTAATAGTTCAAATTTCCAAATATAGCATGCCATAATAAACTTGATGGAAGTGTACCTTCTTCATAATGATAATTGTATGAGAAATGTTGTGCACGAGCAGAGTTACCTTGCAGCTTAAGAAGCCTTTCTTCTTTTATTCCCCTCATGACAAGTGAGTGGTCAGATGCTTTTCTTACCTCAAGCTTGCCATCAAACATATGAATGGAGTGACCTTGCTGGAAGATGTGGACCAAGGACAACAAGTTTCTCTTCAGCTGTGGGAGATATAGATCATGATGCAGAAGAAAGTCTGGAAGACCAGGCAATTTAAGCCTAATTGTGCCAAGCCCTGATGGCTTGATTTTTGATTGGTCTGCAAAGTATACTGCTCCATCAACATTGTCAGTAAATTCTTCAAAAAAATATTCTCTATGAGTCATGTGGCAAGTTGCTTCTGAATCAAGCAACCAATCATTTTTCCAAGAAGCAAGTGAAGCATTAAATAAATCTTCATTTACTCCAATATTACATTGTGCCACAACATAATGAGCAGATTCAAGTGCTTTACCTTTGTCTGTGTCATAAGTTATTACCTTGTTGTGTTGTTTCTTTGTGGTAACTTAGATTGATTATTCAGGAAACTTTAGATTTACAATATTTGGTCCCAAGTAACTTGCCATCATGTAAGAATGGGCATCAATGTGAATCCATTTCTTTTGCAGTGGAATTATTGTTTCCAGCATTAGCCAATCTGACTTTTCTCCTTGAGAGTGTCTGCCCCTCGCTCTAAAATATCTTCCTCTTCCTCTTCGACCACCTCTTCCTCTGGAAGAATCTTGAGAAAGATTCTTTCTTTATGAGCAAGGCACACAGCCTCTTCAGAAGATTCAGGGGTTGTCTTCTTTCCAAAATCTTTCTCTCTTTCAACAATTTTTTTCACAAGAGAGTCAAAGGTAATATCTTTGAGATTTCCATTTGCTTGCAATGACTCAAGATAATTGGAGTTAGTAGGATAAAGTGCCTTGAGAAAAGCGATAAGAGGAATATCCAATTCAACCTTAGTGGCTTTGATATCATAAATTATAGATTTTACATTGGATGCAAGCGCAAGGGGATCATTATTTTGTAATTCAAGAGTGAAGAGTTTAATCACGAGTTGAACAACGTCAAGTGCAAAATGTGAGTCATAAAGTTCTTTCAACTTTTGTAAGGCTTAGAAAGCGTTTGAAAATGGCGAAATATGGCAACTCACCTCTTCACTTACAGATGCTGCAATTAATTCATAGGCTTTGTTGTTCTTATTTTCCCAAATTGCGAACTCTTTGTCTGAGGTGGGTTGTTCTGGCTCTTTGTCTCTGTCTCTAATACACACTCCTTTCCACAACTCATTGAAAATGAAGGTGTGTTTTATCATCCGGGACCATTCAGGATAGTTCTCCTTACCAGTAAGAACTATTCCCACAATAGATATGATTGAATGCATACTGTAAAAAAAGAACTTATGCTGGCAAAAAAAATTTGTGTATTATAAAAATACTTTTGCTAGGAAAATGTGCTTCAAAATAATACAGCCTTATTCTTCCTTCTTGATTTAATATACAAAGATCAAAACTATATTCTATCCATATAGAATATCATCAATTTTTTTTTTACACTACAATATGGTTGCAATTCAAGAGAAATAAAAGATAAACAATATCAACTGCTCAAAAGCAAATCGGAATTCTGATCAAATCAGAATTTGCCAAACACTTGGACAGAAATATAAATCCCTATGCTCAAATCCTATGCTTTACACCTTGACTGCATACTTTCTCATTGGAAAATACATCTCTTTCTTTTTCTATCTCTTAGTCTTGAATGATGCCTGATGCTTGGTAAGGCGTTGCCTGATAAGGGAATTTAAATAAGTCTTCAAACTCAACTTCTAGACTTTCTAGTGAGTCTTCTCGGGACGCAAATCAAGAGGCAATGGATTTATGTGAAATCAATGTTATATATCATAGTGGAGGTCTAGCAAGCAGAGTTATGTGAACAACGTATATATGAAACAATACACCAACATTTATATACCTTGAAGGGAGCAACATATATATACCAACGTTTATATACCTTGAAGGGAGCAGCATTTACACTAGCATTTATACACCTTGAAGGGAGCAACGTATATATACCGGTATATATATAAGCAGCGTATATATACCATGGTTGTCACCAAGGGTATGGAGGGCGCAACAACATATGGAGGGAGCAGCAGCATATGTTGGAGTAGCAGCAGCGTATGGAGGGTGGGGAAAGAGCAACAACGTATGGAGGGAGGTTGAGGGGCCGAGGTCGATTCATATACCACTACAACGGAAACATCAATGAAGCTACATAGATTCCTTAGTTGGTCTAAGGCGCCAGATTTTAAAACACATATGATAGTGGACCAGCAGCAGATTTTAAAGCGCATACAATATCAAAGCCATGTCAGGTGCATGGCTTCATATCCTACAACAGTCACTACGATTCCAACGAAGCAGGTGACTATTCAGAGGAAATATCAAAACGCATACGTTCAAAAACATATATGACACTGTATGGAGCAGGCTTCAGGGAACCAGGAAGAATATAGGTAGGAAATTGACGCTAGGAGTTACACAAAAACTAATTTTGGGAGCTAGCTCTGATACCATGTTAGGACAGGCAGTAATTCCTCCAAATCAATTCACTTTTATTCATTCAGGTTGGTTTTTATTATATACATGAGGGAGAGATTGTTCACTTCATCTCCCGGTGACTATTCATATTTCTTATTATTTATTTACATCAGTTACACTTATTCACCCAATCCTGATGATTAGGTGTCAACAAGAAAGGCCTTTCTACTTCCATCTTTGGAGAGGGAATATGGCTTTCCTCTTTTGTCCCACAACTTTCTGGAACATTTTGCATTTGCAAGGATATGTATATGCATCCTTGAATAATGTTGGTCAATAGTAACTAGCTCTAAGGACCTTATGGGCTATAGTATCTCCACCAAAGTGTCCCTTAGTAGGACCTCCATGTAAATCTTTGAGGACCTTTTCTACATCAAATCTCTCTAGGCATCTGAGTAACACATCATCATAATTTCAACAAATCATAATTCCATTGATTAATTGGTATGAGGTTGCTTGAAGCCTAAGGGCCCTTTGTTGTGTAGGTGTGAGATGGTTAGGAGCTGAACCAAAATTTAGGTAGTGTGTGAGGTCATTATAACAAGATTTGGTTAAAGCGAGAACATAAAAACCATCATTTTCAATCAGGGATGCTTCATTACACCATCCTTGACTAGTAATATGTTTGTTGTCATTACTTTTCAACAATTTTCAAAAGCCTTGTCCTATGACGGTCTTGGTAGCTTTTATCTACAAGTCATATTCCTGTGATGTAGTCATCCAATGTTCCCTTTATTCCCTTAGGTCCTTTTGAGTAAGAAATTTCTTCACTGTAAGGTAGGGAACAATTACTTTGGTTTATTTTATTTAAGTAGATAAGGTCTGAAATGCTTTCTTGCCTTAAATACTGCAAAATCTTGTTTATCCACTTCTAGGTACCAAAGTTACACCCCTTGAAGTCTTGAACTCATAAAAGCAATTAGGGATTTGTTGTCTTTTAATTCCTTCCGAGTCAAAATTCCAACATATGATTCCTTCGAGGAAAAAGTATAGAGAATAAAATCTCAACTATAGTCTGGTATCAGAAGGATTGGTGCCTTAGTAATTGCCTTCCTTATTTTTTGAAAATGATTCTTTTTGTTCAGGATTCCATTTGAATTCAACATTCTTCTTCATTATCTCTTGCAAGGAATCCAATATTTCAGCAAAGCTAAGGATGAATATTCTCACGAAATTGATTTCTCCCAAAAAGGAATACATTTCCTTCTTTCTACAAGGGAGCTCTAACTTGGTGATTGCTTCAATCCTCTTAGGTTCAATCATTACTCTTGACTTGGTTACTGAGCCCTCTAAATGCTATATTTGTTTCTCTTTAAAAGGTGACCCTTGCATTTATAAGGTTGAAAGGCATCTTTCTATATGCATATGTTCCCAACTTTGTTCTCAAAGCAGTTTTAAGTTGATCGAGGTGAAACATTAAGATTTGATTGTACCCTGAAAAACCACCAAGTAGAGATAGCATTTTGTAGCTTATGATAGATTTAAGGATCTACTCCATGTGCAAGACATGACAATTACCTTTTGTTGATAATTTGTTGAGGTTCCTAAAGTATATGCATAATCAAATGTCGCCATTTTTTTTTCTAATTGTAACCAAATTAGTGACCCATTATGTGTGCCTAGCAGGAAAGATGATTCTCGTAGCCAATAGCTTATTTATTTCCTTCTTTCCAGTTGGCTCTAGAGAAGGGCGCATCTTCCACAAATTTATGTTGAACTGATTTAGTACCTCCCTTGATAGGTATTTCATTAAATTTGGAATTAAGCAGTGGATCCATAATTTCAAAATAACAAAAAATATCAATTCTATGAATGTCCTTGTAATAATTGTTTTCTAATTTTAATGAAATTCATATCAAATGTATTTGAATCATTGTAGGTCCAAGCAAAAATATCATTATATTCTTTAAACAATCAAATGAATGCTAATTTATTAGTAGGAGTATTCCTTGGATACTCTGTAGTTCCTAAATTTTTGACCTCGTAATGCATAGTAGGGCTATTGGTATTATAGTTGGTTGTCTTTTAGTATTTATCTTGGAGGTCATAATTTTTTTCCAATCTAGCACTAAATTTGGAATCATATTTTTAAAAACTATCATTGTACTAGATGATAGCTTCTTAATTGATTGGTCATGTACTTCTTTATCAATAATTGAGTCTTTGAAGGTTCCCTCCATATGGACGAAGCTCAGGTAGATATCATCATCAAAGACTTCCCAACTTGTAATATTATTTGGAACTGTTATAAGGCAACCACAAATGCGACTAATTAGTGGAAAAATACCCATGTAGAAACTAATGTGTAGATTCAAAACTACTCATGAATTTACTAAATCACAAGACTTGAAGCTACTCTACTAATTTGTGGAAGTTAATTCACCATCTAGAACACAAATCCGAGACATGCAAATGGAAACATCACACGTGCACAAAGATTTATCTAGGGGAAAGCAACTGCCCAAAACCCCTTCCCATATGTATTGAATTGATCAGATAATAGAGATGAATGCATATGCTTGCTCAAGTTTGAGCAAAACCTGCAATTGTATAAGCTATCTCTCTGCTTGACTCATTGAATCTGGCCAACACTTAGCCAATTTTCAATCCCTCCAAGCTCTTATGTCCTTGCATTGTTCCTTGAGGAATTAAGCCCCTATTAATTCCTATAGTTCCTTCCTCTAACTACATGCATCACTTGTACACATTCGAATAGTCTACAACTGATAGTACACTACCTTGGAATTTCCATTTCAACTGGGTAAGTCGAATTCTCTGCATGCATGAGCTAATTTAGGTTGATTGATTAGTTATCTGGATGATCACTGAATGTGGTTGAATTTCCACTTCCACAACTTGACCTACCACTAGTTCCTCTAACAATTAGAACTAGCTTAACTAACCATATCTCAATTTAAATGAATTAAATTGCTACAGCTGAAATTAACTCAACTAGGCTCCTAAAATTTAGGAGTTAAACTGCACACACCATAACTTCATGCCCCTAACTTGAATAAACTGGAAGAGACTCCTCTATTTTAGGAATTAACTCAAGCAAGCTGAACTTCAACTCATTAGCTCGAAATGAGTGTTCTTAATTAAGTGATAAGAGGCATGTCACCTCAAGTAACTCCTCCAAGTTGTTTGCTGATATGGAATTTCAAATTTCCTCAATTTGATTATGGAAAAAATCGAAATTAAGACTTTATTGCTGCATTTTAACAAACTATTCAACTTTGATGACCAATATTGTTTAGGCAACAAACCATAGTGATTAGGGATGTCAACTGCAAATATGCCAATGGTCTGAAACTATTTGGGGTTAGAGCCTAGTTTAATGAATCCATTGAGAAGGATTCCTAGCATGGTAACATTAGATTTGTCAATCTAAACAATGCAAGTATCACATTTATGAGGTTGAACACTTAATTTTTGCACAAATGTTAGGGGCATAACATTTGTAGGGGCTCCCGAAGTGACCATGCAACAATGAAAATTCTTATTGCAAATTTCAAAGGTCATTTGAAAAGGTGGGGGGGAGGTCTCAAAGGTGGACCCCTATCATATCAGGGTAAGATTTTTGATGATCAATTCATTTGCAGGAGAGTTATCAGCATAAGATACATTTATAGATGAATTACTTGGCTCAGGAATTTTAATGGTATTTTCAGTTACCTTCAGGAGCTCTAGTTGGTTCAAAGTGAGAAGATTATATAATGAAATGTTAGCTTTTGAATTCTTAATATTGTTAATTAAATTGTTCCTAGAAGATGGAACACTTGAAGGAATGCTTGTTTGGGCTATCAGAAGGGAATACCTAAGAGCAACGATCGTAGTAATGATATGTTATAAGGCTTTATCTATCGAGATTAGACCTATGCTTCGTGTGTTATATGTCCACACTTATTTAGTTTCTTGACTTAAGGAGGGATGTATGTCCCACAATCCATTTATAGATGAAGGGTGTTCCCCTGGCTTCTCTCCACCTTGTTCTTCAACTCATGAGTCATCTCCTTCATGATTTTCCTACCTCGAGTCAAATCTAGTCTCCAAGGATTTCAAAGTGTCAAATGCATATTGCAATTGGGATACATCAGGAGGGTGTGGTCTTATTGATTGGCATATTGTAATTATTGAAAGAGGATTTATTGTTATATCAGGTTTACCCTCTCCAACTATTCATTTGAAATCAATGGATTTTCTCGTTAATTCTTTTACTAGCCCGGTCATATTTGAAAAGTCAAGAATGAGGATTCCTTTGAGTTGGTGCCACCAACATGATTCCCTTGCCTTTTAATAGAGGTTGATAGTTTTTCTTCATCAACCAATGTTTTTACATGGACATGTAAAAATTTCTGTTTTCCCACCCCGATTTTCAGTTTCTCCTTATTTCTCCCATATAGTTAAATGCCCTTTCCCATAACCATACATTTAACAGCTAAATATATATATATATATATATATAATATATATATATATATATATATATATATTGGTTTTTGTTTTTTGAAAACACAAATTCTGGAAATTTTACAGAATGCTGGAAATTGCAGAATTAAAAATCAGCAGTAATAAACAGCCATTAAAACACATTTAAACATAAGATTTTTTGTCAATGTGACCCTGGAAAACCCCCTACAACTCTTGGGGAAAACCAGTTTGAGAGCTCTTCTTTATTTCTGGAAAATGCCTTTTACAGTGATAAAATTTTCCAGCAAGCAAACTTATCTGTTTTTCAGCAAACTTATCATTTTCTTCAGGATCAAATTTTGACGGTAATTTCTTTGGATGCTCTGGTAATGGGTGAACAGGTCCGACCATAACAATGACATCTTGGGCTAATCACAATTTATTGGCCATGATTGGGTTTACAGGTTTTTTCCAAAGATGTGTCAGAGAGTGGGGTAGATAGTGATTATAATGAGAGTCAAGCTTGGGAAAATCAATAAATGGTGCATACAGAGAATGGGGAATCAACAATGACAGTCTAGAAGCTTGCACCAATAAGTTTGTTATTTTCTCTTTAGGATATACTTTAAAAATTAATGGGGGGCTTGTCGAGAAGTAATTTGAGGTATCTCTTTATGGATTTAGATATAATAGATAGCTTTAACATTGTATTATTAGCCTTCCAACTATATTCTATAAATTTTATCCCTTATTTATGCATTATAACACAGGTGACTCATCTACTGGTCCATAGTAAGTCTGTAAGTTGAGGGTTTCTAAGTTCGAGAGCATGGTTAGAATTATCTAATGAGGTTTAGGTGGAAGCCATTGGAGCCTCCAATGGGTACAAAGCCCTAACTTCAGTTAGGGGAATAGTAAGTGTATGTGGGGAAGAGGATGAACTTGGTGTTGGATTTCTAACAATTTCTTTGTGGGCCATTCATATCTCGCAACTCTATACTTCTGAAAGATCATGGGCTCGACCTTAATGAGAGAATCAGAGCAATACTTCCAATGTACTTTGGAGGGACCCTCCTTCTAGTGTCATTTCTACTTATCACTTGTAAATGACTATCGTTGGAATCATTGTCAATCAAGGGAGGAAACTTTATCACAAGTCCCATTTAAACTCGCTTTGTTTGGGATGGTAACCTCTGACTAGTATGTGAGCTCGATTTCCACTTAGGGGTGAAGAATTCTTATGTGAACTAAAGTTTTCTTCTTTTTTTTGTCCTTACCTCAATGTTTATCTTGATTTATATTTAATAATAATTCTTTGAGGATCAACATAACATAATCGTTAGACTAAATGGAACCGACATATTGTAAAAAAATAATCCTTATCTTAAAAATAAAAAAGATATTTAATAATTGTAGACTTATCAAAATACTGGGGCCTTTTATAACCATAAGAAAAGAAACACAAATCACCTTATTACCAATCAATCAAAAATGTTAGAATCCATTCATTCTCATACATATATGCAAATGCATTAGACTCAAACACTGCAAACATCAATAATTCTTATACAAGAATGAAAATTTTATCTCTTGAACAAAAAGATTGTATTGATTGGAAAAATAATTAATACAAAACATTGCATGGTAGATCTTGAGTAAGCCAGTTAATCTCACAATACATGTCTCTTCCCTTCTCCCTTCCTCCCTCTCTTACTGGGGGGTTTTCTAGCTTTATACATGAGTTTTAGTTATACAACCTTCATCTAGTAATTCCTTGGGCACAACAAAGATGTTTAGACTTCTTTGAAATTGCATGTTGTCAATCCTTAGATCTTATGTCTTTTGTAACTATTTCCTTCCCTTCAGTGCTTGATCTCCTATAGGAGAAAATCCACTAAATAATATGATAGAGAAATGAAAGGATACAAGGGTTTGTTCTAGATAGGTGCATGCATCAATACTTTGAAGGATTAGGCAATGGGATCACATGAAAGTCCTATAGGAATCCTCTCAACCTTGGATTGTTATAACCACATCAACGTCATTGGTTTAGAGGGGTATATAATAAATTATGTGTAATGCTTCTTGTCAGTTTTAGACGTTTGATAAAATGGACCGTAGAGATGGCTAGAGAGGGAGTTTTTTGTACAACATTGTCATTAGGGAATCAAGAGAATTAAATAGCTAAGAAGCAAGACGAATTATTGATTTATGATCCCTAAACTCCAATAAAGAGTATTGTGAGGAGGCGAAGAATGAAAACTTTGATGATTCACGGATATTGGGAAAATTGTGAGTGCACAATTTTCATTGGGTACAAAATCTCCTAATCTCCACTCTTCAACACAATAGGACATCATCAAGGGGAAAATTTCTTTGATGAAGTAAATTCAAGGCCTAAGGGTTTATTTAGAGTGCATCCTTAAAAGGGGTTTCTTTGCTAGAGACCTTAGATTTATGGGAAGGTGACTATGGAGGGGCCCCACAGAAATTTTCAATTCAGGCGGGGTGGCTGTTGGGGATAACACCTTGTTCTTAAGTCACCTCTCCAACATATCTAGAGTCCGAACTATTTGCTAATTGACAACACTTGGTTCACATATGGATTAACAAATTGCCAAATGCATTTTGATTTACCTTTCAGGGCAAAACCTTGATAACACTTGAAATTTTTCTTTAATTACTTCATTGAATTTAGAATTTGGTTTGAAAAACTAAATGCTTTAACTTAGTGCACTCCTAGATAACCAGACTACTTCAAAAACCTTTAACTCTTAAATCGGACCCCTAATTTTCCACATGTCACTTGGGGAGAAAATTTTCATTTACGAATTTGTACATAAGATTTCTCTACACTCTTTTTCTTTATATCCAACACTTAGTTTATTTGTCAGTGTGTGGAGAAACTCTACACACATTCTCCATGCACACCCCCTCTCCACACATTCTCCTTCCTCACAACAATTTTCTGCATATTGTATCCCTGTCATACTACCACCTACCCACTATTTGGGGTCCATCTATTAGCGAAACCAAAGATTAAAAATATCAGTACTTTATTAAGTGGTTACCTTGGTGCACAACTGGATGGCCTGATGCCTATATGAGAAAATGAACTGAATTCAATTTGGATGGTCAAATTTCTGAAAACACATGAACTTCAAAATCTAGCTAAGTGTTTTAGCTTGGTGAGTTTATGAATATCTAGATGTGCAGATACACAAAAATTCTGAAATCAAACTAAGTGTGTAACTCACTTAAAAAACTTAATTATCATGGTTTGATATGTATTAATGATGGTTTTGTGGCCTAGATTAATATGGGCCAAGTTCAGTGTAAAATTCCAAATTTCGTTCAAGGAAGAATCACAAAATTCCATTCATGTCCTCTGTGAAGAACACCCATGACTTTGACAACCATGTGTCTACTTGGAAATCCCCCTAAACTTGACATCAATGACAACTCATCTACAATATTGTGATATTTACTAACTGTCTCACTCTTTGTTTAATGTTGATTTTCACAAGATATCAAAGTTCACATGACCCATTCTTTTATGCCATAACCAAATTTCATCTATTTGTCCCATATAACAATTTTCTACCTTGATGTAATTGAGGATATATACATTACTTGATGTTTTATTTATATTAGCAACTAATTTTCCTATGCCTACCTTCCTTGTCTCACAACCTTGAGAATGAAATGTGAGAGTGTCCTTGATCACACATTTAACTAACACTAAGAAGATTATGTTTTAAACCTTCAACGTACAAGGAATTTTTTTTATTTTAATCTTTCCATTATTGAGGCTGGGAGTAGGTTTTCCAACTATCCTTGTGGCAACATTACCTCAAAATTTCACATTGCCTCCATTAACTTTTTCCAAAGTGAGAAACTTGCTCTTGTCACTTCTCATGTGGTTTGGGCATCCATTGTTTATGTACCATTGGTTTCCTTTATTTTGGGCATGAAGTGCAGTTTGTACAAGCATGGATATCTCATTCTTTAGCTCTTCCTACTCCTTTTTCCAAACTTTTGTGGATTTATTCTAAAGGGTATCTTCTTCCTTGTTTTTTTATAGGAGATTTTATAATACCACTTTAGGAAAACATGCTATGATCCAATAGCTGATGCACATGTAACGCACAACATTGTAATCAAATAAGGGAGAAAATGAATTATAGTTTCTATTTAAAAACCCATAAGTACCGCTATTTTTGTTCCATACATGATTATTTATTGCATGTTCCCTATAATATATTTCTTTATGAGAAAAGTGATTGCAAGAAAAACAATAAACAAAGGAGTTTTGGTACTGAGTTGTGTGAGGCCAACTTGATGGAAAAGATATTCTGAATTTTTCCTTTTTGTTCTTGTGAGGAAGGTCGGGTTTTTGTGGGACTTCATTATCTTTCTTCATGTTGCCTTCATTTTTTATCAAGATTTTGAAAACATTAACATAAATTTTAGATTTTTCTACATTTACTCTCTTTGACAACTTTGTAGCCTGAGAATTTGAAACCTTTTTTAGGAGTCTTCTGATTCATATCATAGGAAAGACCAATCCTAATGAATGGTGACCTTTGACAACTGATGATATCATTAGTTCCCTTTCAAACTTCAAGATTCTATTTGACTGAGTAGTAAAATTATCTAATTCCTTTATTTAGGAAATTATTTCAACATCCAACTTCTTGCAATTTTCTTATTTTTCCTTTAGCTATACTCTCACCACTTCTTCCATCCCTCTTGCCTCTTCTAGTTGAATCTTTAGGCTAATAATAGTCCTCTTTGTTTCTTTAAGGCTTTGTGACATCTTTTCTTTTGCATCACGTTCCTCCTCTTCATATTTATGTAACTACTCCTTTTGTTTCAATCTTTTTCTATTTGTAGAGAAACCTTCTTGACTAGCCATGCATGCTTCTAAGGTCTACCTTCTAGTGGCTAGACTAGTTTCGAAGGACTCTACTCTTATACCAATTATTAAGCACACACTTCTATTTTTTTTTTTTTGATCGTGAGGGAGGGAGGGTGGATGAATCAATATAAGACAATTTTTACTTATTTAAACATCCATGAACCATAAGAAAACAATCATATTTGAGATTCATCTGCTGCAGAACATAGACCACTATATTTACATGGAAACCTTTTTGAGAGAAAACCACAAAACTTCTTTTTATAATTCTTTGTAGGCACCAACCCACTAAACACGCCAATCCCCACTACTACGAACCAAATTAACAAGAGACACAAATCTCTTTGTTTGAGCAAGAACCCTAAATTAAAACTCTTATTTAGTGTAAGTAACTTCTTCAAAAATTGATAACATTCACATTGCCTTCATCTAGTGTGATTGTTACTTCTACCTTCATTAGGTCTGCTCATTGCTTCCGCCTTCACTAGGTTTGCTCACTGCTTATTCCTTCACCAACTTTGAACCAATATTTGAATCTCCAAATGAAATTTATGGTAACTCTCCCAAAGATTGTTGTTTTTAGCCTCTTCCTAGGAATGAACTTGTACAACATTACATGTATCCAATTTTTCAAACATAACTTTAAAATTTTAATCTAAGGAACTTTTGTATGTTTCCTTAGATCTCTAAAATTTCATAGTATAAAAATTCCCAGAAAATATGTTATAACAAAAATGCTAAGTTGACCCATTTGAAATTGATTTTAGGACCATTCTAAAACCCTAATTTTTGGAGAGCATATCTCAAAAAGTATAGTGAACCAAAGTTTGTAAGTTTTACTTGAGGTACTTCTCTATGTATCCTTGGATCTTTTAAAATTTTATAGTCTAGAAATTCCAAAAATGGATTTATCGTAAAAATGTTAGGCTAACATGTTTGAAACTAATTCTAGGACCATTCACGAACCCTAACTTCCATAGGGAATATATCTAAAAGTATAACGAACCAAAATCTAAATTTTTGATCACATGTACCCAAAGATCTTATCTTTATCTCTTCAAAGTTTCATGGTTTGAGATGTTCCAAAAGATAATTGATAATGAAAATTCTAAACAAACATGTAACCTATTTGAAATTGATTTGCACCAAATTTTCTCCTCGAGTGTCCTCAATATGCTCAAAATTTCATTGCTTGAAGCATAATTTTTTTTTACAGCTAAAATAAAAAGATGACTCGTCCACTCAACAAATGCCATTTTTGCTTCCACACCCAGTTTCATTCCAATACTTTCCTCTTTTATACATTATCATAAATCTTCATGAAAAGACCCATCGATTAAAAAAGACATGTCAATTCACTAGTTAAAAGTTTTAATATGGGTGGCATAAGGGGGAGGGATTTTGTTAAATCCTGGTGGAACAATTGAAGCAAAGTTTTCATGGGGCTTAGGAAGAAGATCAAATAACCAAGTAGAAATGTATGGTCTCCTGTAGTGACTATATATTACTAAGGGAAAAGGAGTGGAAGAACTCGTCATTTTAGGGGATTCCCTAATAACGATCCAATATCTGAATTTAGAAAAGATACCAAAAGACATTTCTCTTTCCAAAATTCTCCAGAGAATCAGAAATTTGATGACAACCTTCCAATGTATGGACTCATTCCATACCCTTAGAATCAATAACTCAAAAGAAAATGAGATGGAAAATCTAGCCTGCTTAATGGAAGAAATTGAGCTAAGGATCAATGAGCTCATAACAAAATGTTTGATTCCCTAAGTATTCGAAGGACATCGAAAAATAAGGTTAGGTGCATATATTGTTGGAATTGGGATGACCAATTGCAATATTTTCAATCCTCTTACCATTATTAAGTCTGCCTTCCAATTAACTCCACATTGAATAATGATGGCCTAATTCTCATTCAGGAATATAAAAGGTTAAACGTTGGCACATATTTTATCTAATACATGTCCTATTATGGTTGCTCTTGCCATGCACGTTCAATCTCGCCTAACTCGCATGATCGAAACATCAAAATTGTTCTGCTCAAGCATTGGAAACATACTTCAGGCAATATAATGATGATGGATTTGGATCAAAGCAGAGGGAAATTTATTTTTATGATGATGAAATTGGTGTGGGATGGCAGGGATGATAGAGTTAAATTAGCAAGGGACCTCTCCTTAGAGCCATTCAATTTCGTGCTCCCTCTTCCGAGAGTGCTCCCCCTTGGATAATTTGGTCTTGGTTCGTCCTCCATTCTCAATTGTGGCATTAAGGTGGTTTCTCTGGTGGCAACTCCACAAAGACCTCAATTTTGGCTTCAATTCCTCTTCTGGTCTGTGTTAGAGTGGAAAAAGCACTCTTTTTCGTGGGAATTATGGTGCTAAGTTATTTCTTGTTCGGAGGCAAACCATTCAGACCCGGGGAAGTCAAGTCACTTTCCCCGCAGGCTATTGCATTTCTCTCACAAGGAAGGCATCTCGGTCACTCTGCAAATCACCATTGTACCGGATTTCCTTATCCTAACACGATAAGATGGGAAATAATTCGGTTGGATCGATGAAGATTTGGAGATGTGTTTGAGGGGGAGTGGAGCGATGCCGAGTGGAGCTGCATGCTGAAAGCAACCAACCAAGTCGCATCTACCATGGCCATCACACACTCGTAGCCAATCAGTGCAAGGAGGGAATGCGGGGAGCCAATGCATGGATAACTCCTGCTTTTATCCAACACATTTTTTCCCGAAGATTTTTTTGAAAACCCATGCACGTCTCATGCTCGCCGCACTAACCACCTACCAAAATATGGCTCTTTTGCTCCATGCCATTCTATTGAACGACACGTTCACTCTTCTACTCTCTGGTCTCAAGCATCTATAAAACCAGTCTCTGCAGAAGGTAAGAAAGTTTTGGCCAGCTTTTCTTCTTCCCCTGTGCGCTCTGGCGCAGGGTCGATCTTGCAACAAGCTTTTTCCTTCATTTCTTTTCTCCTTCATCTCCGGTGTCAAGGCTTTGGTTTTGGTTTTGCTGGAGGTTTAAAGTTGTTTCTCCACTTGGCATGCGCTCGGTAAGAGGTCAGTTTATCTCTGTTCTATACTCTGTATTTTAAAGTTATCTCAGTTACTTTTAAAACTTCTGAAATGCAGTCATACGTCTGAAAAATTTATAAGTTGCTTCTTAGTCATAGTGAGCTAGCTTCAACTGATGTTTCACCCCAGATTGGATGTTGGAAAAGATATATGATGGGAATCAAGTGCCAGTTATAATTTGAGTATCTCTTTCTTAAATTCTGGTGTTATCAGCATGTTTCAGTTATTCATACACAAAATGAAGCAATCTGTAGTAATCTATAAACCTTGTTCAGATTTTCAAATTAAGATAGGAGCCTGGTGGTGTATTTTTGAAATTTACTACTGCTGCATAGTCTGACAAGACTCCTCATCTAGTTAAATTACTCAAAGAATCTGAAAGTCTACTTTGAAAGCCTTGGTTGAATGCTGGATAGGGTCTGCTTGTTGCCATAGCTCATGATCAGGTCTCGGACCTCTCTCCAAATCCACTGCTCAGGACTGGAAATCCACTTCTCGGGACCGGACACTTCTTCTCAGGACCAGGGTTTTTCCAGTTCTGGTTGGCTTTGAGATAAGGTACCGAGTCTGTCCCCATCTCACCTTGCCAAATTAAGTGCAGTAAATCTTAGTAATTTCCCTTGGACAGCTGTCCATTTCTATTTACGAGCCTCTCTTGAACAGCAAGTCCTCTGTCAGAAGAGTCTTTATCATTTCTCCAGCTTTATTTAATCTAGGTCTTATATTCAGGGCTTATTCAGGTGCTCTTTTATTACTAGTACAATATCTCGATTTGGCAATCCATCTCCTAGTCATTATCCTTGGAAAGGTGGATTTTCTATTTCTGAGCCCATTAAAACATTCCCCTTCGAGTCTACGGTTCACCAGGTTATTTGTTAGAAGAGTCTTATCCCCCTCAGGTGGAATTACCTCATTCGGGCTTTTCATTCAGAGGTTGGACTGATGCTCATTAAATTCTGGGTTAAAATCCTGATTTGAAAATCTATTTAGGACAAAAACCCCTCAGTCATAGCTAGGAGAACAAGCTAGTGTCGCATGGAGGGCGGGTCTGATGTATCGGCCACGGAGGCCATGATACGCGCTGCCATACAGGCTGAGAAGGACTGGGGTGGTGCCACGATAGCGGGAGGCTGGCAATCTACTTTGGATGATGTGGTCATTCAATCAACAATGCAAGACGCTGACAAGGATAGAGCCCGATCACATAAAGTCTCATATGAAGAGGCAAAGCGTTATAAAAAAGCCCAGAACCCTGTTAAAACCACTCCTCCACCTACTGCTTTAAAATTGGACAGTATCCACCTGTCTGAGTGCATAGAAAGCCTCCAGGACCTTGCCTTGGTGGGTAGATGGCACTTCTCAGAAATGGATGATGTTGCGATGAGAAAATGGCTTGAGTCTCAGTGGAAGTCGCTGATTGGATACTTTCCCATTGTTTCAAAGCTCATGAAGGAGTGGTACTGCTTTCATTTTTTAAACTCTGGTGATGTAGAAGCCATCCAGAATCTTCCTTGGGTATATGGAAGAAGTTTCCTTGTACTCCACAGATGGTATATTGGATAGAACCCTTTGAAAAACACCCCCTCAAATAATTTGATCTGGGTAAAGCTCCCAAATATTCCTCTGGAGTTCTAGTCCAGGGAGACTTTATCAGAGATAGGTAATTCCATTGGAAGATTTGTCTACATTGACCCATGGTGTCTGGGGGAAAAATACAAGCGCATTGCATGGATTCTTATCGAAAAGGCCTACAGGGGAGGATTTCCTGATCATATAGAGATTCCCTGGAGGGACTTAAAAATAAAACAAAGGCTAGACTTCTAGGGTATCCCCTTAAGATGTTCCGCTTGTCACAAGACTGGACATCTAATAAAAAATCGTCCTCGGCGCCCAATTATAAAAAGAAGGGTGTATCATGATAAGTTTCGGACGGCTCCCCTCTATCCTCCATAAAAGAGAATCTATCCCCTACAGCTAGTTGGACTCCGACAGATCTAGAGGCTGCTCAGGATTTCAAGAATCTGGAAATCAGAACCAATCTATCTCCTTAGTATTTCTCTCAAGATCGCTCTCTGTGCCTTGGCTCCAAGCCGGATACATTGTCTATAACTGATTTTAGCGCCGAAAAAGAGTTACAATCTTATATTTTCCATCCCCCCAGAACCAAATGATGGAAAAGAAATTCCTCCTCCCCCTCTGATCTCCAAACCAAAGAATTTTAAATTGGGATCTCAATCCATCCTTATCTCATCTTCTTCGCCTACTCCCGATAAAATCCATCTCCCCTCCATAAAAGGCAAAGAGCGATGGTATCTGCCACCCCTTTAAATTCTCCGATCTCATCTCTAACAAATTTGTATGATAGTGACTTAGATTTTCTTCTGAGGAAGAAATATCTCGAGAGGGAGCCCTTAACCATCCATAAGCCTCGGAAACCTTCGCCCCCGCTCATTATCCCAAACTCTGCAAAAAACATAACTATAAGGAAGAAAAACAAGGGAGGAAGCAGACACTATCGGGGGAGGACAAAAGATGCGGACGGTGGAATAAGGAACCTGTCCCTTGTGGATGTTCCCATCATTGACATGTCTGATAATCATCCTCTTAGAGCAAGCGCGGCTAGAAAACCCCACCAATGACCTTCATCATTTCAATGAATATCCGAGGTCTAGGAGCAGATCTCAAATTTTTGGCGCTCAAAGATCTTTTCTTCTCAGCCAAGCCAAAAATCATTCTAGTACAAGAAACTATGCACAACAAATAAGCGTCCATTTCATATTTCAGGAAAATGTTTCCCTTGTGGCACATGGCAGCCTCGGAAGCCAAGGGACTTTCGGGAAGCCAAGGGACTTTCGGGAGGTCTGGCGGTTATGTGGGATCCTTCTTGGATCAAAACTAAAGCCTATAAATGCTTTGCAAGAATTCTCATCTCAGCGGTTATTAGAGGATATACCTGTCCCATCAATATCTTGAATATCTATGCCCCTTATAAGAACAAGTCTCATTTCTAGGATAAATTTTTTGATTCAGAAATCTTTGACATTGATTCATTAATGATTGCAGGAAATCTGAATATTACTCTAAGTTCGGAAGAACGATGGGGGAAGTGCAGGAAGAGAGATCCGCTCTCAGATCGAATCAAGAATGAATTCCTCCACAGGAATTTTGTAGATGTTGCTCCAACCAAAATGATGCCTACGTGGGATAATGGAAGAATAGAAGAGCCTTACATTGCAAAAAAGGATAGACCGGTTTATCGTTCATGTCAGCATTATCGATAAAATGGGTATGCCTTTCTCGTCCATTGAAAATGCTTTCATTTCCGACCATAGGCGATTTTCTCTCTGCTGGAGGGAAAAGGGGTTCATGAATGGGTATCCCTTTAAATTCAACAGAACATGCCTAGAGTACCCAACTTTGAATGAAGAAATAACAAAAGCCTGGAAGGAATTATCTGCAAATAGCCTGTTTCCTCCTTTTATGACTTTTAGAGGTAAGATATTGTTGGGCCTTAGTTTTGGTCTTATTTTGCTCTAAGAAACTTACTAAACCATCTATTTATCATCCATTTTCACTTCATTCATTCCATTTTGATGTATATTTGATATCCATTCAGGTATTTAGCTTTAATTTGTCAATTTCTAAAGTTTTTATAAAAGTTTGATTTTAAGTGCAAATTTCGCAGATTCAGAAATTCCCGTAATCACTCTATGGTTGATGTGGTTGTAGTACACTTGGGCACGAATTGAATACATGAATGGAAAGCTTGGGAACTAGGACTAAGCCACCTATGCTTGGTTCCAACAGAACAAGCTTTATTAGGCCCATTTGGTGCTAGTCAATGATGACTAGTCATCCAGAAATCCCATAGAAATAGGGCAGTTTTGAGATTCTATGGGATTGGTCATATTTGTTGGGATGGGAGTAGTGAATTCGACTTGGATAGATGGATTAGAGTAGATGGGTTTGTTAGAGTGAATGTAGATCATTTTGTTTCATGAGACTTCTTATTTAAGAGCCACAACTTTGATGGCTTATGTATTGAATCATTATACTTTTATGTTGTGACACTTTTGGATTGAGGAATTAATTTGAAGACTTATGCTATTATTATTTTGCTGCTCAATGCTATGGATGTGTAATTGATTTGAGCTTCTGATATCACTTCTCAAGTGTGCAAGGCAAGGGTGGAGGGCCCCCACTCCAAGCTAAGTACACTTCCTTGTTCACTAGTTTCATTTCTTGTAATCTGTTTAGTGTAGAACTGGTTTTTCAAAGCTTCATTTCAGATTGCTTTATGGTTCATGCATGGTGATTGATTGCTTTAGTTCTTAGCTTATTCATCACTTTATTGAGTTGAAGAAACACAAGTGTTCAAGTTGAGCATCTCTTCTACTAAAATGATGAATTACAACTAGTTTCTTTGGTTTGCATGCAGGTAGTTTCTTATTGTGATTTTGGGTATTGAGATGAATAAATTATGATGAAATACTTTATGTGTCTCTTAAGTTAAGAGCTTCTTTCATTAACAATTTATCCATCTTAAGTTCTTGATTTTAATCTCTGATTCATTAAGTGATAGTTGAGGCAAAGGTGGACTTCTTGAGTCAAGAACCATCTCAATATTTTTCCTCTACTTTAAACTAGTTGAATTAGAGTTGTAGGATGTACTGCCTTAAGCTTTTGAATAATTTATCTTTCAAGGTTTGATTATATCTGATATTCACATATAGTGAACTTGCCTCAAAGCATAAACAACCTGGATTGATGATAAATAATTGTGTTAGTTTAGGTACATAAATTAGCTCAACATTTTGGCGTCGTTGCCGGGGATCGAAAATATCGGCATAGTCAATAGAGAGATAAAATCAAAAACAAACAAAAACATTATTTACATTTCTTTTCTTTAATTATGTTTCTTTATGCCTAGATTTAGAGATCCTCAAGGTAGATTTATTAAAAACCCCCCACAAGTAGAGATAGGATCATCAAACACCCCAGTTACTGGTAATCCAATAATTGAGGAATTGGTAGAAAAACAAAGAATTGGCCAAAGATTAACTTTGATTGAGAGGCAAACTTTGTTAGCTTGGGAAGAAAAACAAAAACAACCATCAACTTCAGGAAAACAAAAAGAAAGTATCAAAGGAAGACCATCTGTTTTTCCATCTATAAGTCAACCTGTCTTTGAACAACCTGAGTTTTCACCCAAAATTGAAACAACTAAATCAATGGCAGAAGAAGGACATGGATCTGTTATCCTCACTCCTGAACAACGAATTGAGTATGAAAGACAACAAATGGAATGGAGAAGGAAAAGAGAGGAGGAGGCAAAACTAGAACATGATAGGAAGATGGAAAATGATCGGAAAATACAAGAAGATGGTAGTGATCATGAGGCTACCTTTGGCTTTCCTATAGTAGACACAAGTGCAATATTAGGAGAAGAAGTGAAAATGAAAAATATTCCACCTTCTGTATTGCCAAATTTTTATGGAATGTCCACAGAAGATCCCGATGCTTTTATGTTCGAATTTGATATTTTATGTAGAACATATGGGTATACTGGTGACATCCATAAACTTCGTCTTTTTCCTGCAACATTAAAAGCAGCAGCTTTAAAATGGTTCATGGGTTTAGGAGAACAGACAATAAATTCTTGGGATGACATGAGAAAAGTCTTCCTTAAAAATATCAAGCTTATTGTAGATCTAGAGATTCCAAGGAAGATGTTTTTAGAATGACACAACAAGAAGATGAAAGTTTAGAGGAATATTTGGAAAGATTTGCATATAATCTGCAAAAATCTAAACAACACTCTTTAAATCAGGACACCATTCGAACAATCTTTCTCAAAGGTGTAAGGGATGAATACCTTGACATTTTGAATGTAATGGGTAAAGAAGACATTTCAAATCTGCCATTCGAAGAAATTGTTGAGTTATGTCAAAAATATTCTAGAGGAAGGTCAAAAACTGGAAAACGAGAAGTAAGCTCAAAAGCAGCAAAGTCAGCTTCAGGAGGGATCACAAGAGCTGAAATAGGGAGTTTATTGGAAAACTTCAAGACAGACCTCTTAAGTACATTTGGAACACAAGTGGATGTTCTTAAGGAAAACAAGAAGAAAGAAGAACAAGAACAAGCTTTAGCAATATTTTGTTCCAAATGTAGAAAGAAACATCCATTGAGAGAATGCCCTTTGGATAGTATTCAGGTATGTGGTCTTTGTACAGAAAATCATTCCACAGAAAACTGTCTAAGATTGAAAGAATTACAAATGAATTCAATGGAAGAAGTGCCAAGAATAGAAGGTTTTTATTATGTAGCACCACGAAGACCATGGCAACCTAGGATGCCTCAACAAACTCCACAACAATTCCCTCAGCAAAATTACCTCTATCCACCTCAAAATATTTGGACTCCTCCAATGCCATGGCAAGCTTGGCCTCCACAACAACCTGCACAAGGTTGGAGAGGATATGGTTATGGAAACCAACCACCTCAACAGTATCAACAACATTACCAACAACAATACCAACAACCATTTTCATATCCGCAATATCCACAATCCATGCCATTTCCGCAACAAAATTCTGCATATCCGCCATCCATTCCATTCCAACAGCAGAATCCACCACCATTGTTGACTCAACCACAACAGTTACAGCTACCCTCAAACCAACCCAGACCAACTCAATTACCAGCCCAACCAGTGGCAAATCCGAATAACAAAGTGGACAAGTTTGCATACACTGTAGAGGATGCAACATATTTTCCGACTTATTCTATTCTTCCTCTAAATGATGTCCATTTAAGGTCTGGCAAAGTGCTTAAAAATGATTCTCCACCAATTGTAGAAGAACCAACTGAACAAGGAGAATCACCTGAAGCATCACAAACTGAAATACAAGTTCAGAAAGGAAAAATGATTACAAATCAAACACCACCTTATCCTAAAAGGTTAGTGGAACAACCAAAAGAAGTAACCCTTCCCGAATTTGATATTTTAGATGAATTAAAAAATGCTTATGTAAAAATTCCTTTGTTGAAGGCAATTAAAGAAATACCAATATATGCTAAAACAATAAAGGAATTATGCATTAAGAAATCAGGGAAAAAGAAAAAGGATCCCACTACAATCCAAGTCATTGGTAAACTAGCAAGCCTCATGTCTACACAAACTACTGTAGAAAAATACATTGATCCTGGTATCCCTATGGTTACTATATCAATAAATAATTTCTTAGTACCAAATACATTAATAGACTTGGGAGCAGCTATAAATGTAATGACAATGGAGACAATGAAAACTCTGCAATTAAACAACATTAGATCAACTTCTACAATCTTAGAACTAGCAGACAAATCTAAAGTTGTCCCGGAAGGAATATTAGAAGATATCATAGTCTCTTTGGATTCATGGGAGTATCCTGTTGACTTCCTTATCCTGCAACCAAAAACAAATTTAGGAGGACATCCTCTAATCTTAGGTAGACCATGGTTAGCTACCGCTGATGCCTTTATAGGATGCAGATCAGGAAGCATGATTATTTCACATGGAGATGAGAGGAAACATATTGCTCTTTATTCACCTGCACAATCAACTTCTTTAGAATCAGTACTTGAAATTCAAGAAAAACAACAAACTAAATCAGTTTTGAGTATAAATCAATTCTTTGATTTTAGAGAAGAGGAAGAGAATGAAGACTTAATGGATCTTTTCATTTCGGAACCAAGTATTTCAGAGCAGCTTAGAGAAGTTCAATATAAAGTTGCAAGTGACCTTTTCAATTAGTGTTTCTAGGAAACTTGTACTATTCAAACCTTACGAAATTATTTTATAGACATCTTTCCTCTAAACACAATTTCCAATCCAACAATAAAAACAATTGAGGTATATCCTGGAAAACATTTAAATATTGGGAACCAGTTGCAATCTAAACAAGAACAAGAGGTAATTGCATTACTACAAAAATACACAAAAGCATTTGCCTGGGATTATACTGATATGCAAGGAATCCATCCTAGCACATGTATCCACCACATATATACAGATGATCAACTTAAACCTGTAAGACAACCTCAAAGACGAATGAATCCTATGATGAAAGAAATAGTGAAAGAGGAACTGCAAAAACTGTAAAATGTTGGATTTCATCTATCCTATTTCAGATAGTCAATGGGTTTCTTCACTGGTTATTGTACCAAAGAAAAATGGAAAGTGGAGGGTATGTGTAGACTATCGGGAATTAAACAAAGCTACATTAAAAGATCATTTTCCTCTACCATTCATTGACTAAGTGTTAGACTCTTTGGCTGGAAAGAAATTTTTCTCTTTCTTGGATGGGTTTAGCGGATACAACCAGATTAGAATAGCAACAGAAGACCAAGACAAGACAACATTTACTTGCCCATGGGGAACCTATGCATATAATGTTTTGCCATTTGGTTTATGCAATGCACCTGCAACTTTTCAAAGAGCAGTGCTTGCAATATTTGCTGATCTAGTCCATGAATGTGTAGAGGTTTACATGGATGACTTCACAGTTTATGGAAACACATATGATGATTGCCTCAACCATCTTGAGAAAGTATTGAAAAGATGTATAGAAACAAATTTGTCATTGAGTAACGAAAAATGCTATATGATGTTGACAGAAGGTATAGTTCTGGGGCACCATATTTCCGCTTCAGGAATTAAGGTGGATCCAGCCAAAATCCAAATCCTAGTTAACCTGATGCCACCTACAACACAAAAGGAGGTAAGGAGTTTCCTGGGCTATGCAGGCTATTATAGACGATTTATTGAAAACTTTAGTAAAATAGCCCAACCTCTGTTCAAACTATTAGCACGAGATGTTGAATTTCAATGGACAAATAGTTGTCAAAATGCATTTCAAATTTTAAAAGAAAAATTGTCAGTGGCACCCATTCTCCGTGGGCCAAACTGGTCTTTGCCATTTCATATTTCCACTGATGCATCAGATACTGTGATAGGTGCCTCACTTGGACAGAAAGAGAACTTGTTCAATTATGCAATATACTTTATAAGTAAAAATCTAACACCTGCAGAATTGAATTACACAGTCACAAAGAAAGAAATGTTAGCCGTCATACATGCGGTAAATAAATTTAGGCACTATATAACAGGATATCAAGTTTTCATTCATACAGATCACTCAGCAATAAAATACTTGATGAATAAACCTATCACTAATGGAAGAATCACAAGATGGCTACTATTATTGCAAGAATTTAATATCACAATACAAGACCGGCCAGGCAAAGAAAATCAAGTGGTTGACTTTCTGTCCCGCATACAATCACCTGACGACCCAAATCTAGTTGTAGACAACTTTCCAGATGAACATCTTTTTGCCATAAAAGTAAAAACACCATGGTTTGCAGACATTGCAAATTACTTGTCATCTGGAAAATTTCCAACTCAATTCACTAACAAGCAAAGAAAGAAAATTGTTAGAGAAAGTTCTAGGTATAGCTAGGTGAATGGTGATTTATTTTATACTGGTTCAGATCTAATGATTAGAAAATGTGTGTGTGAAGATGAAATATTAGACATTCTGAGAGCATGTCATGATGAACCATGTGGTGGTCATTTTGCAAACAAACGAACAGCATATAAGGTGCTGCAATTGGGCTATTACTGGTCATCTGTCTTCAGAGATTCTAAGGCATATGTCAAGCAATGTGACAGTTGCCAAAAAACAGGGAGAGCAATCATATCAGATGAGATGCCGCTCAAGCCACAGGTCCTCATTGAGCCATTTGAGCAGTGGGCACTTGATTTTGTCGGACCTATTAATCCACCATCAAATGGAAAGAGGTACATTCTAGTATGCACAGACTATGTAACCAAATGGGCGGAAGCCAAAGCAGTGAGCAGAGCAACAAAAGATACCGTGGTCCCCTTTCTCTTTGAAGAAATCTTTGTAAGATATGGAGTACCTAAACAGATTGTAACAGATCAAGGAACACAATTTACATCAAAACTGGTACGGGATCTAACAGAGAAATACAAGATCAAACACAGGAAGTCTACACCATATCACCCTCAAGCAAATGGTCAGGTAGAATCCACAAATAAAGTCCTAGAAAATATCATGACTAAAACAGTACAGCTGAACAGAACAGATTGGTCTGAAAAGTTAAAGGATGCACTATGGGCCTACAGAATCACATGGAAGAACATAACTGGTTTTAGTCCATACCAGTTGGTCTATGGTAAAGAAGCCTTATTGTCTATAGAATTTCAGATACAAACATACAGACTAGCAGTTGAATTAGGACTGGACCTGACTGAAGCACAACAACAGAGGATCATGGAATTGAACCAATTGGATGAGCATCGTCAACAAGCTATAGAACATACTACATTGGTGCAACAACAAAGAATGAAGTGGTACGACAGATATATCAAAACAAAGACATTTCACAAGGGAGACTGGGCCTTACTTTTTGACTCCAAATTCAAAGACTTCAAAGCAAAGTTTACGACACACTCGCTTGGCCCATATGAAATTGAAGAAATCTTTGATAATGGAGTAGTAAAGATCAAGACAATTGATCGTGAATGGACATAGGCTCAAAGTTTATAATAGGCCTATCAGTAAGGAAGCATTCATGAAACAACTGGTAGAAGAAACATGACTGGAAATTATGGCACACCAGGCTCAGCCATCTTCCAGTTTGGAAAATGAAAAAAAAAAAAAAAAAAAACAAAACAAAACAAAACAAAAAAAAATGTATATACAAAAACAAAACAATGAAAAAAACATAAAAGAAAAAAACATAAAAAATAATTTTTTTGCTGGTGAAAACCAGGAAACTGGCACCAAGCAAACACGAATTCATAGGGGAAAACCAGGGTAACTTGGACTCTATGAATTCTATATTCTTGTTCTACTGTTCTCACATAATTTCAATGCAGGAACTCTCCACAACTGACTTGAGGACAAGTCAAAACTTCAACAAGGGAGAGCATTGCATCAGAATTTTAGCTGGAAAGCTGAGGTATTGATAGAACTTGTATTGTCAACATAGGGACCTGAAGCAAGAAATCATTGCAGCAGGACCTGAAGAGACCTGTCAATGGCAGCACAATATGTACATATTCCACAAGCATTGCAGAGGGACCTGAGTCAAGACATTATTGCAGAGGGACCTAAACAATTCAAGAAACGGAGCATGGAGAACAAGGAGCAGCAACAAAAGTTTACTTTTAATCCATCTACAACATTTTGATTCCATTCCACCTGTACAGACATCATCCAAGGGAGTATATGTATAGTCATTTTGTGCTTGAAATTCAAATTTGTTTTAGAAATTTTTAGTTTTTGATCAAGTTGAAGTTAGTACCTGAGGATATTCATTATCATTCATATCCTATATTCCTTATACATATCCTATCACCCCTATACATCATATTCCATTTCATTCATACACATTCCCTATACATATTCCCTATAACCCTAAGTATTTTTCTTTAGAAGCAACAGACCAAGCTAGGACAACTTTTTCCACCTACACATACAATTTAAGCATTAGTAATGGTGATGATTTTAAACATGACCTAAGATGGTCATTTTAAAATCATAAAGGTGTGCATATAAAACAAAACAAATTATGCGCTATATGGAAATAAGGAGAATGCGCTATATTAAACTATATACCATAGTTCAAATACGGAATGCGCTATAGTCATTTATATAAACCCAACGCGCCTATGGTATAAGGTTAATGTATATGGTATAAAACCCAACGCGCATATGGCATAAGGTTAATGTATATGGTATCGGGGAGCATAACATATGATATATGTTATAAGTTAAGGCATAAAAGGCGCAAATGGAATGCAAAGATATGGACGGCCGCGCGCAAACCATATGGCACGACTGTGCATATAGGCATTGCGGCGGGGTAATAAAATATAATTGCAAATGTATCATTGCAATACCAAGCACACGACAGTGGCCATAATGGTAAACACAGCAGCAATGAATAAAACATTCCCCCAAAACGACAAACGGCCAGCACACAGGTACGAACTCAACACGGTGGCATGGTAACGGTTTGTCATTGGGCAATATACTGTGCAGGAGTAATGCGCATACCAGCAATCTCAAATGATGATTTGGCTATCCTCATGACACAGTCGGGCGACTGGTCAACAGGACGCCATACCTCTCCAGCACCAATGAAAAATGTGCACAGTACACCATGAAAACGGTCATAAAATGACCAGCGGTTCTTGCACTATTCAACCATGTTCCTCATTGCAAAAACAAGCTCAGAGCGATGGTGTTTGGTGCTGTGAGATGGTAAAAGGAAATTGAAACGGGCCAGGGGCGATATAAGAAGCGAAATTGCCCGGATTAAGTGCTGAACGTTCGGGCTCCAGTCAGGTAACAATGAGTTGTTTACGCTCGGCGACTGTGGGATGTATGTGTGTAACTTGCCTGTAATTAATTGTTAAATCTTTTCCCTTGCCACCAGTCTACTTGCCCGAAGAAACAGGGATTTGGAGCGCCCGTTTACACTCCACGCGCTCGTTGACAACCAGGTAACGCTACAAACCCGTGTTATCTCCAGTTGACAGCACTTAAGGGATATGTTGATAGGATTTGATGCGTTAATCTTGGCATAGAGCATTAGTTAAACAAGCGCAGCATTTAAAGTCTAAACATGTTGCATGCACAACATGTTAAGGGTTTAAGATTGTATGTGGAGTATTGTGCATTAAAAACAGAGTGATAAATCGTAAAACAGGGGAGGCAGAGTCCATTTTATAGCGCCGAGGGTTGTTTAAATGCGCAATGTTGGATTGATTAACCATTGTTTCAATTACACATCCTTTGCTGCGCGCTGTCAATCTCTATACTGTGGATGCATGATATATTTGTGGTCTCTGTTACGAACATTTATGTGCCTGTGCGTGTTGTTGTTTTCATTTGAACCAGAACAGGGGATCGAATGCCTAAGGACTGATATGCCATGTGAATTTTTGGTTGCCAAAGGGAGTCGGATTGTTGAGCCATTTAGAACTAAATGCGGTGTTTATATTTTATCATTTGTGTTTTGAGACCGAGAGAATGTATATAGTCTTCAATCCTTCATGCTGAGGCCGAGAGCCTTTTTGCAAATTTTGTTGATATAGCTGAGCGCATTTTTGTGATTTTTATAATGAGGTCGCAAGCATGTTTTCCAAAACTTTATGATACAGTCGAGAGCCTTTTTGCAAATGTTTTTGCTTAAGCCGAGAGCATTTTGAAAATTTTGTTTTGATGATGAGGCCGAGAGCCACACTCCTTAGTTTTTATGGTTTTATATACACAGTAAAATGATGGTTTTGGCAATAATCTAAGGCGATGAGCATACATGGGTATTGTTGCATGTGTATTTAGTTTTCAAGAACAGAGATCAGCATATTAACAGGAGGCATACAGGTGTTTGTTTGCATTGAACAGGGAATTAAAACAGTGTTGTTGCAAAGAAAAGAATATAACAGAGGTTCAGGAAGTCAGAATTAAGTTGAGTCAGAGGAGGAAGGTAAGCTTCTTTGCTTCCAGAATTTCATTTTTAAAAGAACAATAGTCATAAATTTTTATTGTTGAGATGAAATTAGTAACAGCAGAAGCATACATTGATTGGTTTACAGAAACAATGACAACCCGAGTAGAGCCAAAATTTCAGATAGAAAGCTGGGGGAAAGAGACTATAGAAAAACTTTATCAAGCAGGGATGATAGGCTTTTTACAAAAATTTGATTGCCACTTTGAGGAGATAACCAAGGATTTTATAAATAATTTTAGTCAGGACCAGACTCGAGTAGGGGAAGTCATTATTCTGGTAACCCAAGAATACCTGTCCAAAGCCTTAGATTTGCCAATGATAGGGGAGAAGTATTACAAAGGCCTACATTTCAAGGAGAAAGCATGGACTTTCTTTCTTGAGAAAAACTGGAAGGGGACATTTGATAGGACAAAAGGGATACCCAGGGAATGGTTCAATGAACCATGGGGTGAATTGGTCTTGGTCATCGAGAAGTTCTTGACTTGTGATCGAGGATATAGCATTGCCCACTTGTATCATGTCAGGCTTCTACAGCACATCAAAGGGGAGGATAGGATTAATTTACCATATTTCCTATATAGGAGCCTTTTGAGAATGATTGAAACAGTAAAACAGGAACACAGGCCTAAAGCAGGACAGATTTACCATCAAGGATTAATCAAAATCCTAGATGAGTATCAGGTGAGATCACAGGGCATAGTATGGAGAGAATTCATGTCAAAAAATCATTTTACTGAACAGATTATTGAGGCACAGGACAAAATAGAACAGGAAAACAAAAGCTTGATGAATTCACCCTTGTATCCCAGAACAAGAGCTAGAAATATGGCCATGCATGAAACTGAAATATCTATTATGTCTATTCCTAGAAGGTTTAGGAATAAGAGTCCCATTGACTTAGACAAGGAAGTAGAAGCATATTCTCTAAGAAAACAAGAAGAAAATGACATTGCACAAGAAGTCCTTGAAAGAGATTCCTCATATGATGATAATGTAGCAGCAACATCATTAATAAAAACAACACAAGATTTTGAAAAGGAAATCAATTTGGCCAAAATCCAGGACTTAACTGATCAATTGGAAATTAGCAAAATCCTGGAAAAGCAATTAACATAAGAGAACAAGGCACATAAGAAGGACAATGCTAAGTTGATCAAAACAAATGAAAAGTTAAAAGAAGAATTAGGGAGACTGAAACGGAGAAATGAGCTACTTTCTAAGCAAGCATTTAAATGGCTAAAGGACAAAAATATGTGGCAAACAAAATATGAGAAACAGAAGGTTAAAGCAGCATTGTTCAGAGAAAGGCATGAATCAGGATTGGATTGTTTGGGCAGGGAAACATCTATAGGTACAACATCTACTACAGAAGGCAGAGGATCCAAGAGGAGTAAGCAAGCATGGGGACATGCTTGATGACAAGCAAGGGAAAGATGTTGGGCCTTAGTTTTGGTCTTATTTTGCTCTAAGAAACTTACTAAACCATCTATTTATCATCCATTTTCACTTCATTCATTCCATTTTGATGTATATTTGATATCCATTCAGGTATTTAGCTTTAATTTGTCAATTTCTAAAGTTTTTATAAAAGATTGATTTTAAGTGCAAATTTGACAGATTCAGAAATTCCCGTAATCACTCTATGGTTGATGTGGTTGCAGGACACTTGGGAACGAATTGAATACATGAATGGAAAGTTTGGGAACTAGGACTAAGCCACCTATGCTTGGTTCCAACAGAACAAGCTTTATTAGGCCCATTTGGTGCTAGTCAATGATGACTAGTCATCCAGAAATCCCATAGAAATAGGGCAGCTTTGAGATTCTATGGGATTGGTCATATTTCTTGGGATGGGAGTAGTGAATTCGACTTGGATAGATGGATTAGAGTAGATGGGTTTATTAGAGTGAATGTAGATCAGTTTGTTTCATGAGACTTCTTATTTAAGAGCCACAACTTTGATGGCTTATGTATTGACTCATTATACTTTTATGCTGTGACACTTTTGGATTGAGGAATCAATTTGAAGACTTGTGCTATTATTATTTTGTTGCTCAATGCTATGGATGTGTAATTGATTTGAGCTTCTGATATCACTTCTCAAGTGTGCAAGGCAAGGGTGGAGGGCCCCCACTCCAAGCTAAGTACACTTCCTTGTTCACTAGTTTCATTTCTTGTAATCTGTTTAGTGTAGAACTGGTTTTTCAAAGCTTCATTTCAGATTGTTTTATGGTTCATGCATGGTGATTGATTGCTTTAGTTCTTAGCTTATTCATCACTTTATTGAGTTGAAGAAACACAAGTGTTCAAGTTGAGCATCTCTTCTACTAAAATGATGAATTACAACTAGTTTCTTTGGTTTGCATGCAAGTAGTTTCTTATTGTGATTTTGGGTATTGAGATGAATAAATTATTATGAAATACTTTATGTGTCTCTTAAGTTAAGAGCTTCTTTCATTAACAATTTATCCATCTTAAGTTCTTGATTTTAATCTCTGATTCATTAAGTGATAGTTGAGGCAAAGGTGGACTTCTTGAGTCAAGAACCATCTCAATATTTTTCCTCTACTTTAAACTAGTTGAATTAGAGTTGTAGAATGTATTGCCTTAAGCTTTTGAATAATTTATCTTTCAAGGTTTGATTATATCTGATCTTCACATATAGTGAACTTGCCTCAAAGCATAAACAACCCGGATTGATAATAAATAATTGTGTTAGTTTAGGTACATAAATTAGCTCAACATTTTGAAGCCGTTGCTGGGGATCGAAAATATCGGCATAGTCAATAGAGAGATAAAATTCAAAACAAACAAAAACATTAGTTACATCTCTTTTCTTTAATTATATTTCTTTATGCCTAGATTTAGAGATCCTCAAGGTAGATTTATTAAAAACCCCCCACAAGTAGAGATAGGATCATCAAACACCCCAGTTACTGGTAATCCAATAATTGAGGAATTGGTAGAAAAACAAAGAATTGGCCAAAGATTAACTTTGATTGAGAGGCAAACTTTGTTAGCTTGGGAAGCAAAACAAAAACAACCATCAACTTCAGGAAAACAAAAAGAAAGTATCAAAGGAAGACCATCTGTTTTTCCATCTATAAGTCAACCTGTCTTTGAACAACCTGAGTTTTCACCCAAAATTGAAACAACTAAATCAATGGCAGAAGAAGGACATGGATCTGTTATCCTTACTCCTGAACAACGAATTGAGTATGAAAGACAACAAAGGGAATGGAGAAGGAAAAGAGAGGAGGAGGCAAAACAAGAACATGATAGGAAGATGGAAAATGATCAGAAAATACAAGAAGATGGTAGTGATCATGAGGCTACCTTTGGCTTTCCAATCATAGACACAAGTGCAATATTAGGAGAAGAAGTGAAAATGAAAAATATTCCACCTTTTGTATTGCCAAATTTTTATGGAATGTCCACAGAAGATCCCGATGCTTTTATGTTCGAATTTGATATTTTATGTAGAACATATGGGTATACTGATGACATCCATAAACTTCGTCTTTTTCCTGCAACATTAAAAGCAGCAGCTTTAAAATGGTTCATGGGTTTAGGAGAACAAACAATAAATTCTTGGATGACATGAGAAAAGTCTTCCTTAAAAAATATCAAGCTTATTGTAGATTTAGAGATTCCAAGGAAGATGTTTTTAGAATGACACAACAAGAAGAAAATAAACAAGTCCAAATCCATTCTCTACCACAATGACACCAATATGGAAATAATGGAATGGATTTCCACCTTGTTTGGAGTCGGTATGAGGTCAATCAAGGATGGAGTAAAATATCTGGGTTTTCATCTAAAGGCAAAGGGTTACTCTAAAGATGATTGGAAATGGCTTATTGATAGATACTATAAAAAGATATCCGCCTGGGAATATAAATGTCTATCTCTGGCTGGAAGAATCGTCGTAACTAAAGCAATACTTTAGCAACTTGTTGTATATTGGGCTCACATTTTCTTCCTTCCGGCAAGCATCATTTAGAAAATGAACAAGATCACTGCAAATTTTATTTGGGGTGGCAACTCAACTCAAGGAAAATATCATCTCACTACTTTGGAAAAGATTTCTAGACCGAAGATTACAGGTGGATGGGGTTTATTGGATCTGAGGACCTTCGGGAAAGCGCTCCTGTGCAAATCTTTGTGGAGGGGTATCTTCGGGGAAGGACCATGGAGCAATACCATTAAAATGAAATACATGAGAGGAAAAGGCATGGAATATTGGTTTCGTGTAGGGAGGATTGGAGCAAAGTATGGCTCTGCCATCTGGCTCAGTTTCCGCAAATTAGAGCAATATTTCTTAAGGAACCTGAAATGGTGCTTTCAATCTGGTAATAAAATCCTTATCGGAATAGATCCCATCATGAGTGGGCATGAGAGCATATCAATTCCTGAAAGGATCTTATTCTTCCTCCATAGTAAAGGCTTCTTCACATGGGATAAGTTGATTGTAGGTTGGCAAGGCCCTCTCCCTATATGGAAATCGGCTTACGATCTTGCTTTGCCGAAGTCTATGGAACTCAGTCAGAAACGTTTTGAGAAGCTACGGGTTTCTCCGGTCCAGGCCGCAGGATTTTTTAGTCTGGAATCCGCCAAATGCAAATATACAGGTATGTGTAAAGGATATTTATGCAGATATGATTGGTTTGAAGTCTTTGCACTCTTATCCCACTTTCCCAACAGCGTTTTGGAAATCAGGATGCTCTCACAAATTTATATACTTCTCATGGCTGGTGTTTTATAATAAAAATCTGTCCTGGGAGAATTTGATGAAAAGGAAGTGGCATGGGACGAGCAGGTGCCTAATGTGAAAATTAGAAGAGGAAACCAATTTTCACATGTTCTTCCAATGCAATTGTTTTCAGCAAATATGGCAGGATTTGGCAATTCTATATGGTTTCCCTCTTGTTTCTCATGCTTCTACACATGCTGCTTTTGATTGGTGGAGTGGGCAAAGAGAATCATGGAGATCGATCATTATTATTGTTCTATGGTGTGCCTGGAGGTCGAGGAACAATATAATTTTCAAAGAAGCAAAGGAGCCTCTAAAGGATATTTTACAACACATAATTCTCATATATGACTCTATCCCCAAAAAGTTTCCAAAATCGAAAGCTGTCAACAGAAATGGGCAGGTAGATTCTTTTCTTAGGTCCCCAAGGGCCTTTTTTGATGGCACTGCCCAACAAAACTCATGCGGCTGTGGGGTGTTCATAATTATAGACGATAATCTTCAATATAGTCTTTCTTGGAATATAGGTAAGGGAACAAACAGCTTGGCAGAAGTGAAGGCCCTTGTGGGTCTTCTCGCTTTCTGTATCCTTTTTTACATTCATGCCATCTCTATCTACAGGGACTCCAAAACAATGGTCGATCATGTCAATGGTAAAAGCTTCATCAGATGCCATCACCTCGCAGTCTGGATGGATAGGATTATGTTTTTTTGGGAACTTATGGGAGGGTGTACCATTTAGCACATCTACAGAGCTCAAAACCAGCAAGCGCATTGCCTGTCAAAGGAGGGTCTTCATCTAGGTTCTGGTTCATGGACCATGAAGGTTTTAGCTGGCGAGGAGTCCTTTATCATTCAGGATTTCTGTATCCCGGGTTTTTAATCTCTTTCTATTTGTCCTTCTGATCCGTATTTATTTCACCTTTTTTATTTTTCTTGGCATCTGTATGATTTTGAATGTCTATATCTATCTTCGATTTTGTTCCCAGCTTGTGCTGGAGGTGTCTTTGTATCTGTGTATTTTCGAGTTTCAGCATTCTGCTCAGAGGACCTCATCTTCTGGTTATATGTCCTATGTTTTTTAATTTGCATGAAATGTACTATCTAAAGCTGTTATACATACTCAACATAATACAATTCCACTTTTTCTTTCTGAAAAAAGAGAAAAAAGGCACCTCTATTTTCTTTGTTTCTAGCTCAATAATTCACCAAATTTTGGGTCAAGATAGAAACTCCTTGGAATTCGGCTTTGACATTGGGCATAAGATTGAATTACAGAATGTGATAAATCTTGATAAGGTTGAGCTTGTGAATTGTATTTCTGTATGTGGAAATTATGTTAGCTTGGTTCATGTTTCTCCTTTAAACTATTCGGTGAATCGATTCCCCCTTCCAGTCCTAAATTGGGAAGGCATTAACATAATTTTGACTCCACTACCACCTCCCTCCCTCCGGGGCCTAGTCGATAGTTTGCAAAGAACAATGAACAAAGCTTTTGATTCAGAGACCTATTCGGATGACATTCCTTGCTCACATTGTTTGTCCTCTTTTGAAGCTCTCCACTAGATTGATTACGAGCTGCAAGTAAAGTTTTTCCAGATGTCTCACTCCCAAATTGAGCTTACAGACAAGTTTTTGCCCCTTCAATTTCAATTCGCTCGAATGGTTGATGAAGTTGATGCCTTAAGGAGTATGATAATGGACTTGAAACTAAGGATGCTCAAGCGGGCTTGGCCAATCTTCATGAGGATTCTAGAAAGTGAAAGATCAACCTCAATAGGCCAACCACTACAATGAATGATATTCTTGTTAGTCGATAAAAGGGAAATTTTGCCTTTCTTTATGCGTGATGAGGAAAGGGTGTTTTGAAAAGTCCTATGTTTTGTAATCATGATGATATGATAAGTCTCTATCCTAGTCATGTTGTCTCGAGTTTTATGGTTTATTTTGTAATCTTATCGCTGTGTCAAGTGTCAACCTTTCAATAGTATTTGGGTTTATAAGCAATTAAGGCTAGTGTTTTTTTGGATATCTAGACTTATATGAACTTTGAAGATATAACCCCCATGTATTTTGTTGAAACAGGGCACATATTCAATACAAATCTACCCATTTTTGTTTGAAATAAAAAGTTTTAATCTCCCTTTTATTTCACTTTTCCAAATACCATGGGAAAATATCATGGGCTCCCTAAACCATGGGTTTGAAACCACCCTTTCAAGTTTTGACTTCTCCTTTTTCACGAGCCTCCCATTTTCATTACACACACACACAAGTCATTTGATATCAATGACAAAAATTTGTTTAACAATTAATTGGTCAACAAACCCAAAAATTCCATTTTTCCACCTGCTATTGGACTAATTGTTACTTCAGCTCCTTCATTTTCCCACTCACTTCCTATGTTGATAAAAAGCCTCTACTTGAGATACCCTTGCCAAAAGGAGATAAAGGACAATATCTATTGGAAGAAATCTCAAATATCTTATCATCCCATCACTCTAAGTCACATTCTTAAGAACCAGAGGATGAAGGAAGAAGGGGGATTTCTTTTAAGGATATGCATTCAACATTGTTTTCATAAGACATCTTATTTATATTTCATGGCAATATTTATAGTTTAAAACATTTCAAGACATTAAACTTTTGATTTGTAGTGATGATATGATATTCAATTTCGAAAATCCTCAAAATATCATACTTTAATAAAGGGATACAAGTGTTATCAATATTATGATGTTATATTTAATGATAATTTTTTGCCATTATATCTTAAACATGTTTTAAATGTGGGAGTCACAAGGAGTTTATTTATTATGTAAATCTCAGTGTTGAATCTAGTGGCACCCCACCTAATTTTAGTTAATGTTATAAGATTACTTTTGTGAACATTTATGTGTTAATTATATCATTCAATAACATTTTGAGAACCAATTAATAATAAAAAATTGTTAAGGGAAGCAATTGAACCAAATAACCGTTTAATTCAAGGAAAGGAGGAGGTTACAATAGAAGGGCACATTGATTGAATCAAGGTATGCCCAAGATTTGAGAGTGAATTTTCATGTGATATTCATTTTCCATTTTAAGTATTATGTGGGGTAAATTGCCTTGTTGATAACAGGGATACCTTGAAAAGTGGCAAGGAAAGATAAAGCGCCACTAATTTGTGGAATACTTCAAGGTTTTTTTTTTTTGCAATTATTAGAAGTTTTGATTTTATGCAATGTTTTTATTAGAAGTAAATCTTGCAAAAATTTATTGATGTTTTTCACATCACTTGAAGTGGTCTAGATCAGATTTATTGCTCTTTTTTCTATTTTCCTATAGCACTTAGTTGCCTTTATATGAGTCATTTTAACCTCTGTGACTTTTAAGGACATCCTTGGTCTTGATCATCACAAGAATTTGTAAAGACAGTTGGTCTTATAATATAATCATTACTGATTTCTTTCTCTGATTAGTTAACTGAAAACTTATTTTGAATTCATTTTGTAGTTTCATTATTTTTTTCGTAGGTAATGTGAGTCCCGAGATGATTGGCATGCCTAACCTGTGGCTTGAGTAGTCGTGACCTAGGGGCATCTACACCATTAAATCACCCAGGGATCTTACTCGACCTAGGCCACACCAACCCTTAGCATGGAATTTTTTTTTCCCATGACGTTTCAAACTAATGACCTTTTCACCACGAAGTGCCTTAATAGAACACCCTATCACCATCTATTCTACGCTACACGAGCTAATTTTGCAGTTTCATTTTCATTATTTCTTTTAAGCATTTTAAAATTTATTCTGAAGTTTTCTATTTATAGTACTTTACTTTCTTTATTCTTTGAGTTGATATAAGTAATAAACATAAAAATTTATATATCAGAAAATATAATTCATAATTCAAGAATTTTTTGCATCTTGAAATTTTGGTATTGTTTTAAGGGTTGTAAACACAAAGTTCCATTCCTGCCTATCTCACCTAACCTAATGAGACTTGAGGTGTTTTGTTTGAAGCATCATAACTTCACCCTAAATAGAAGGTAAAATAAGATCCAAAACTTTGGCTTCCTTCTTTTCTTTCAAATTTGGTCATCGAATCCTTTGAATACCCCAAGGATTATGATTATTTAACCCACATCTTCTTTCTTCTAGACAAAGTGCCCTTGGAGTTTTTACAATATTCCCACAAATGACTACTGTCATGACACACTCCTCATTTGAACGGAATTTTCCAAAATTCTAGCTTTTATGTAAAGGTCTAAGACCCTTATGTTATTTTAATGTCTATTGGTGATCCCTCTCTCAATTCAAATTCCACTAACATTCTAACAATTCTCATGTCTTATTTTTCTCATAAATTATCCTCTATCACATTGAAATAGGAACCAATGAACTACATATGTTATCCAATGTCTTTTTTATTCTACAACTCCAAAGGAAGACATGGTAATAACACCCATATCCACTTTGTATCGTTTGATTCCTTCATTAAGTCAAACCTAGATTTCCATATTTTCAAGCATAAACTAGGAGGATACTATAATTGGTTTTGGCTTAGGGGCTTCTTTGCATTGTCCCCATTTTTAACCAAAAATATTATCCAACCATGAACTGGAATATGAAAAATTGGAATAAGCAAGCATTGGCCTCCATAACATTAGAGTTTCACGTTTGGCAATTTTTCTCATGAAACATCCAACTAAGGTCCTTTCCATTAACCCTTCTAGCTTTGATAGGCTTACATCCAAGCCAACCACTATCTTCACCTTCTTAGTCTTCACTTTAATACACCACCTTAGCCTTTTTGGAACTTGTTGCTTAATACTATTAATCTTCTAATGGTCTTTTAACCTCCAAAGCTCTCATTGCTATCCTATGACTCCTTCACATTGTCCTGAAATTGAAACTTTGTGATAGTCTGTCATAGGAATTGAACATTCAAGATTGAATTTTGAATGGGGAGCACCATTCATAGAGCTCAACTTAGTAGTATAGTCACTATGAGATGGCTCCTTATGAAAATCAAACTGTGGATCATGTTTCACCTTTGGAAGGGACATTCAATAATTATCCTCCTCTTCCATTGTCCCTCCAACTAAGATCATTAAAGGAATTGTCTTCGTAATCCAAAAATCTCAATGCATGGCTTCCACTTAGAGATCCCTTATATAGAGACAATTCTCATATACTAGAGCCATTAATTCCTTTGATCCTTTGTTTACACTAGGCCTCAACAAGCTCTTGAGGTGGCCCGAAGACAAAATTAAGGTTCATGTCATCATCATTCTCATAGTCCAAGTCTTCTTCCATCAAACTAGGACTAGTGCCACCCTTGCCCCTTTTCTACAACTTCTAAACTTTAGTCAAAAGTCCACATACCTGCAACTACCACAAGCTTTCCATTCATTGACATCATGAATATTAAAACTTATAAATTATTATAAAGCCAAATTCATTACACAAAATACTAAAAATCATATATAGATTAAAACTTTAAGATTTATTTATATTACCTCAAAAATTTATATAAAATATAATATTTTTTACTAAATATATATTTTTCAAATAAATTATTTTTTATCATTTATTTTTATTATAAAAAAATATTTAATATTTTATATAAAAGCATTTCTCTCATCACCTAAACTACACTCAATGAATAATCTAATTAAAAATTAATAATAAAAATTACAATATTTTTTAACTTTAAAATAAAATAATTTTAAAAACACATTTTTTTAATAACAACTAAATTTATCAATTTGAAGTAAACATAAATAATTTCTCAAATGGATCCTCTTAAAAGTAGTGAAATGTCAAATAACTTTGATTAATTTTGTTATCGAGGGAAAGTATCTCAAACATTTTCTTAAAAGTAGTGAAATGTCAAATAACTTTGATTAATTTTGTTATAGAGGGAAAGTATCTCAAACATTTTCTTAAAAGTAGTGAAATGTCTAATAACTTTGATTAATTTTGTTATCGAGAGAAAATATCTCAAACATTTTCTTTTATGACTGTATTTCAACATGGAATATTACAAAATTTTACTTTGTTAAATATATTGGGTTGATATTTTGTTTGTGTTATTTTGAAGTTATATATATATATATATATAAAATAATGAGGTTATATTATAGTTATGTTAAAAATAATATTAAAATAAGGTGGGAAATTGAATTGATGATTTAATAGTTAGAAACATTTTAATAACGTATCAGTGTATCCAAAATCTTCTAAACATATTATATATAATATTAATATTAAAATGAAATTTATTTACCATTTTATTTTAAGACAAATAATATTATTATTTTAAAAATAAATATTAAAATGCCAAAAATTCCATATAATATTGATGTTGAATAATTTTATAATATTGTTGTTGAATAATTTTTTTAACATTTTGTATTATTAAATTTAGTGATATCTACAACTTTATTATTTTCTCCTTTAAAGGAAACAAATTACTCATCATTTTTAATTGTAGTTGTAAATATAGATGTTTAGGTGTTAGTTATAAAACATGAAGTTGAGGTATTAGAGAATCTTATACACTATTGGATTTTGCCTTACATTTTTTTTTGGAATTAAAAGTTTAACGCTCTGAATTATTAAATTTAATATATATATAATATATATATATATTTATATATTTATTTATTTATTTTTATTTATTTATTTATTTTATTTTTTTTTCAGAAGAAAAACCATAATTGCTTATATTAAGATATAAAGATCTGAGTTACATAGAAAGATCCAGATAGTGAGAAAACAAAAGGAGCCACAAAAATAGCCTGATGACCCAAATGAAGGGAAGCCTGACAGCTCTTATGTCAAACAGATAGGCAATTCTGTGCATAACACAGATCCATAACAAAACTGGAGAGATTTGGAGAAAAAACATGTCCTCCTCAAAAACTGTACATAAACATATAATCAATACATCTGGAAGTAAGACACATGAAAAAGGATCCAGGTCTGATTCAGCCCAAGAGGTCATGATTGGCCAGGATGCGAAACATAAAGGATTTCAGAGGCCTCCTTGAATTCTGGAAGATGCATTCGTTCCTCCATTTCCACAAGAACCAGGTGACCAGAACAAACAAGGTACGCCAAGATGTGATCTGTTCACTCCACCATTTGATACCATCCTGTACAGAGGAAAAAATGTGGTAAGGAAAACCAAAAGACATGGAGAGATCATACCAGATAAGAAGAGATGAGGGACATTGAAATATCATATGCAAATTTGTCTCAGCGACATTCTGACACATGGCGCAGCGGCCCGGTCCCTGCCACCCTTTTCTTTGAAGCACCTCCCATGTGAGATTCCTATTCCAAAAAACCAGCCACGTGAAGAAGATCATTTTTAGCGGGCATGGGACCTTCCATAAAGAGGGAGGAAAGATCAGTTGAGTGGTGATTGATGATCCCGAGGATAATGCTGCATATAGATCCTTTACACGAATTAGTAAAGGAGAACGGGGAAGAGCCCAAGCTAGAACATCCTTAGAACCTGTGCGACGAATCGCCAATCCCTTTAATACTTGAAGAACAGAGCTCCAAAGAGGACGAATGGAGGGAGGCAGATGTAAGTCCACTTCGTCCTTCCAGACAGGAGAAGTGAAAGACCGAGATTTTATCAGCTTATCCCACGTGAAAATGCCTTTTGAGTGGAGATAAGAAACTAGAGAAAGAGGGATAGAGGAAACCAAAACGTTTACTATGGAATCAAAGCCAATGAGAATGCTTGAAGCCGAGAAAATATTCCAACGTAAATTTTCCATGAAGAAAGGCTGGATTTTCCTGAAGCTTTACCAGATAGCAGACCCCCTTTTTATACCCAAAGATTTCCTTCTGTACCAATACTCCATACTTCTACCTTTTAAGTATTTCCTGTTAATAAACTTGCTCCACGGGCCCTCACCAAAGATACCTCTATGAAGAGATTTACAAAGAAGAGCTTTTCCAAAAGTCCTCATGTGCAAAAGACCCCAGCCTCCTGCCTTTCTCGACCTAGAAATAGCATCCATCTTTACCAAATGAATCTTAGATTGATAGGATTTTCCTCCCCATAAAAAGTTTGAAGCTAAAGAGCACATTTTTTTTTTTTCATGACAGACACAGGAAGAAGATAAAGATGGGCCTAGTAGACCGCCAGCTGAGATAAAACTGCCTGAACCAAAATAAATCTGCCTGCTAGAGAGAGGAGTCTCGATTCCCATCCAGAATTTTTTTTGTAGAAGTGTTCAATAAGCCATTGCCAGTCCCGTTTTTTGTTACCTTTTGCCTTCAAGTTGAAACCCAGATATTTTATGCCATTCTTGATCGAAGCCTGGCTGATGCCGATCATTGCTGCAATCCATAGAACAGTCTCCATATTTGTTTCGTTATGATACAACATAGATTTTTCCTTGTTAATAACCATTCCAAAAGCTGACTGAAATTTCTCTAAGATGCTATTTAGACATAACCAGGAGACTTTACAAAGCATGGCAAAAATGAGAATATCGTCAACAAAAAGATTGTGGGATAAGAAAGTTTCCTTGCAGATTTTGACCGGCCTACATCTTCGTTCTGATACTGCCTTGTTGATCTGTAAGCTGAGAGAGTTCATAACCAATATAAAAAGCAATGGGGAGAGAGGACAACCCTGACAAAGTCCCCTCTCGGCTGGAAAGAAATATGACGGGATTCCATTTATAATGATAGAATAATTTACATTTTCTACGCACGCCATTATCCATTCAATGCCTTTAGATCTCAGCCCAATTTTTGCCAGCAGGATTCTAAGGAAGCCCTAGTCAACACAATCATAGGCTTTTTCAAATCAATCTTAAGAATAGCCGCCTGTATATTGTTTGACAACATAGAAAAAAGGCATTCCTGAGTCATAGCAACAACATCCCAAATATTCCGGTCTTTTAGAAACACGTGCTGGTCCCTTGTGATGAAAGAGTTGAGAACAGGCTTCATCCTCTCCGCTATAATTTTTGTGATGATTTTAAACAGAGTATTGCATAGAGCAATTGGTCTGTAGTCATGAAAGGAATCAAATCTATGTTTTTTGGGAATAAGAGCGATAAATGTGGAAGATAAAGCACTGTGAATATTTCCAAACATACGAGAGGCTTCCACCATTCTCAGCAGGTCCATTTTAAACATGTCATAAAAATGCAAGAAAAATTCGATTGGCCAACCGTCTGGCCCAGGACTCTTGTCCTTTTTGAATGACTTTATAGCAGCAAGGAGCTCTTCTTCCGAGACCGGATTTAATAAAATTTTCATATGCAGACTCATCAAACATTTCAGGCATCGGTTCCACAACCCACAACATATCATTAATGTTACCTTGATTCCTTTTATATTGGTTCTGAAAGAACCCTGATGCTTCATCAGCAATATCATTCTGAGAGTAAAAGAAGCCTCCCTTGCCGTCTTCGATCTTCCATATGGAATTTTTCCTTCTTCTGGCATTGGCGTAATTGTGAAAAAACATCGTGTTTCGGTCCCCCTCCCTTAGCCAAAGTGCTATGCTTTTTAGCCTCCAAGAGGTCTCTTCCTTTAGCAACAGCATTTGCTTCCTTTTTTCCAGATCTCTGATATGGATCTTTTGCTCAAAGGTCAAGCAATCTGGGGAAGATGAAGAGATGAAATTATCCAACTCCATTTTGATGTTGTTTAGCTCCCATTTATCCAGCTTTGATTTCCGGATTTGCCAGTCCTTTGCAAGCACTCTCAGACACTGGAGTGTGATAATGAATTAATTATTCATGATTTTATTTGGATTTACCTAACTTGGATGATATATGAATAAATTATTGATAGTTTTATTTGGTTTTATTTGAACCAAATTATCTATGATTTTGAGCCAATTATTAATGGTCTCATTTGATTTTATTTGAACAAGATTATGTTCTCATTCTCATTTGAATTTGATGATCCATATTTATGAGCCAATCATTGATGATCTCATTTGGTTTCATTTGAACCTCATGATCTATGTTTCCCCACAACTCAACAACAAGGTTCCAAGTAATTACAATAAAGTTCATCATGTTATTTATATAAATTAAATCTAAATGAAAAAAGTAATAATTATTCTTCCCAATCACTAGAAATAAACCTAATTAACATTAAAAATTTATCATTTGGTTTCATTTGAACTTGATAATCTATGTTTCCCCACAACTCAACAACAAGGTTCCAAGCAATTACAATAATGGTTCCTAGGGACAACCTTTGGCATAGAATGGAGGAACTTGGGGTTCCTAAACATTTGAGAGCAATTGTGCATAGGCTGTATGAAGAGGTGAAAGTCAAAATTAGAACTCCAGCAGGCATTTTTGAAAGTTTTAGAAGTGATATTGGGGTCAAGCAAGGTTGCCCACTGTCTCCTACCCTTTTTCATTTATATATCGACAAGCTTGAGGAGTGGTTAAACTCGCAAGAGGGTGGCGGTATATATTTGGGCAAATTTGTTATAAGGCTTCTTTTGTATGCAGATGACCTTATTTTGATTGTTAAATCGGCTCTTGGTTTGCAAGAGCACTTACTATCCATTGAGCATTTTTTGTAGAAGTGTGGGGATGCAAGTCAATATCAACAAAACGAAAGTAGTGATTTTCTCTAAAAAAAAAAACATAACCATCATAAGTTCTACTTTGAAGGCAACATTATAGAAGAAGTTGCGGATTACAAATACCCCAGAATTGACTTCAACAAAAAACTAAGTTGGGATGGTTGTAGAAAGAAAAGAACTTTGGGGGGTTGGAAAGCATTTTATGCTTTTCAAAATAGGTGTAGAGAGGCAGAGTTATGGGACTGGAAAACCACTCAAACTCTTTTTGGGCTTCTAGTGATTCCGATGATTCTCTATGGTTGTGAACTATGGGCCAACAATACATCCGACATGTAGTGTAGACAATTTGAGAAAATTTAGAAGCATTTGATTACAAACAAATTCAAGATTAAAAGTGCAGTTCCTTATGCTATCTTGTTAAGTGAAACATGGACTGCTCTTATTGAAGCAATTTATATGGTGTGAGTCATAAGATATTTAAAAAAAATTGAGCAAATGGAAGAGGGTAGATGGCCTAAGGTTGTCTTTAATGACATTTTGTGCAAAAAAAAACTTGGATGCAACAAAATAACAAATGGTTTAGTAAATGGGGTATTTACTTGAAAACATGTTCCATAAACAACAAAGAGATAAAAGCTTTTGTTATGGATAAGTTCCACACGCGTACTTGGGATAAGGAGCTAGGAAGAAAGAAAAAGTTTTATATTGAAGTGTTTAATCGCACTCATAGTCATCAACTAAAAGCATACATAGAGGCCAATATCTCTTGGAGAGCCAAAATTCGTATTGCTCAATTAATGACTAATTCTCATCAACTCCATTGTGAAACAGGGCGCTAGAAAAGGCCAAAAAAAGTGTGGGAGGAAAGAGTATGAATTTTTTGTTCTTTCGGAAAAGTGGAAACAGAGAAGCATTTCATTTTAGAATGTGAGGCCTTCAAAGACAATAGGGAAAGTTATGCAAATATGCTTGCAGCTAGCTCTTGGGATAATTTATTTAGAGAGGGGTTTGTCGAGCTGGGAGCATTTATTGTGAAGCTTCACAGAAAAAGGCCAAATACATCACGCAGATGAAGAAGCAATTTGTCCCATAGGCTATCTTTAATTTCATAAACATTAAAATAATTTCTTTCTTTCTTTCTTTCTAAATTAAATCGAAATGAAAAAAATAATAATTATTCTTCCCAATCACTAAAAATAAACCTAATTAACATTAAAATTTTAAATTTGTATTCAAGACAACTCTATGAGTAGGTTCCCAAGGTTGACCCTCTCCCCTTGGTCAACACTGTTATTGAACTCTTCACGGTACAAGAGGTAGAGATGGGTATCAAGAAGTTGGGCATTGGAAAAGCAAAAGACTTAGCTGAACTCCAAGCAGAATATCTAAAGTGGGGCTCAAAGATTCTTGCACCTCACATTACAAAAATCTTCAACAACATCATACAAGAAGGGCTCCCCATAGATTGGTCAACTAGTCTGGCAATACCTCTTTTCAAGAGCAGTGACGTCAATAATCCCTCCAATTATAGGACCATCATGATAAACACTTTGTTTGCAAAGCTATTTGGAAGCATGCTAGAAAATAAAATTAGCAAGTGCGCAGAAGAAAGAGATAAGCATGCTAAAGGGCAAGCAGGTTTTAGACCTAAACATTCCATAGTTTATCATTGCATAAATTTAAGGCACGTCATTGAAAAAGTTTGGGAGAAAAAGGAAGAAGCCTTTTGTTGCTTTGTTGATTTCAGAAAAGCGTTTGACTCGGTTCCTAGGGACAAACTTTGGCAGAGAATGGAGGATCTTGGGGTTCCTAAACATTTGAGAGCAGTTGTGCATAGGTTGTATGAAGATGTGAAAGTCAAAATTAGAACTTCAGCAGGCATTTCTGAAAGTTTTAGAAGCGATATTGGGGTCAAGCAAGGTTGCCCACTGTCTCCTACCCTTTTTGGTTCATATATCGACAAGCTTGAGGAGTGGTTAAATTCGCAAGGGGGTGATGGTATCTATTTGTGCAAGTTTGTTATAAGGCTTCTTTTGTATGCAGATGACCTTATTTTGATTGCTAAATCGGCTCTTGGTTTGCAAGAGCACTTACTATCCCTAGAGCATTTTTGTAGAAGTGTGGGGATGCAAGTCAATATCAGCAAAACGAAAGTAGTGGTCTTCTCTAAGAAAAGAAAACATAACCAACATCAGTTCTACTTTGAAGGCAACATTCTGGAAGAAGTTGCGGATTACAAATACCTCGAGATTGACTTCAACAAAAATCTACGCTAGAATGATTGTAGAAAGAAAAGAACTTTGGGGGGTTGGAAAGCATTTTATGCTTTTCAAAATAGGTGTAGAGAGGCAGAGTTATGGGATTGGAAGACCACTCAAACCCTTTTTGGGCTTCTTGTGATTCTGGTGATTCTCTATGGTTGTGAATTGTGGGCTAGCAGTACCTCGGACATGTAGTGGAGACAAATTGAGAAAATTTAGAAGCATTTGATTACAAACAAATTTAAGATGAAAAGTGCAGTTCCTTATGATATCTTGTTAAGTGAAACAAGGACTACTCTTATTGAAGCAATTGCTATGGTGCCAGTCATAAGGTATTTAAAAAAATTGAGCAAATGGAAGATGGTAGATAGCCTAAGGTTGTCTTTAATGATAGATTGTGTAAGAGCAAAAAAACTTGGATGTAACAAAATAACAAATGGTTTAGTAAATGGGGTATTTGCTTAAACGCGTGTCCCATAAACAACAAAGAGATAAAAGCTTTTGATATGGAAAAGTTCCACAAATGTACTTGGGATAAGGAGCTAGAAAGAAAGAAAAATTACTATATTTAAGTGTTTAATCCCACTCATAATTATCAACCAAAAGCATACATAGCGGCGAATATCTCTTAGAGAGCCAAAATTCTTATTGCTCAGTTAAGGACTAATTCTCATCAGCTCCATTGTGAAACAGGGCACTGGAAAATGCCAAGGAGGAAAGGGTATGCATTTTTTGTTCTTCTGGAAAAGTGGAAACAGAAAAACATTTCATTTTAGAATGTGAGGCCTTCAAAGACAACAGGGAAAGTTATGTAGATATGCTGGGAGCGAGCTCTTGGGATTTTTTATTTAGCGAGGGGTTTATCAAGAAGTTGAGAGCATTTATTGTGAAGCTTCATAGAAAAAGGCCGAATACATCAAGCAGATGAAGAAGCAATCTGTCCCCTAGGCTATCCTTAGCCTCGTGGACGTTAAAATAATTTTTTTCTTTCTTTCTTACACTTTTTATTATTTTACCTTGAAATATATTTAAAAGTATTTTCAAATTAATTTATCTAAATTATAACTTTAATTAATTTACATCATCAATTTTACAATATCCAAATTTTTTTACCACATTAAAATTTTTCCAGGAAAAATACACAAATTTTCACTTAAGAATCTCTGATTTAAATAATCTTAACACTTACCATTTACAATAGAGGTTTATCAATTCTCCCGATTAAAAGAAAAACCCAAATAGTTAACCTATTAAATTCTCCTAATTAAAAAACCCAAATGGTTAACCTATCATCCTTCTGTTTTTTTAACACTTTTAACCATAGGAACAAAGGGGCCAACCCGGCGACCGTATCAGGGTGCAGAGTGTGGCAGCAAGTTCCCAGTGACTCTAGAGCGACCAGCGGCGTCGGCACCGGACATTAACGCCGTCGACCATCTTGCACGTAACGAATTAAAGTTGAATTGATTGGGAGAAGCGCGGCAGTTAACGTGACGGTGACGCCAAAGGCGAAGAGAAGCATTGCCGTGAAATACCACGTGCACTGCCAGATGCCATGGCAATCGATCACGAGATCTCTAATACACTGTGTAGCTTAACTCCATCATCTGGAGAGACCAGTCGCGTAATTTCCACAATTGGGTAGCCCAGAATGGCAGCTTCTTGCTCTGTTTACCGTGTTGGGTGTCCTGGTTACAGTGCTTTAGCTACGACTAAAGCCTGTCAGCGGGCATTGGGCTCGGTTAAGACTTCGGTAGGTATCAAGTTCAATTTTAACAGCTTGAAATCCAGTTCTTGTTGGGTGAAGAATTGGGGTTGGAGATGCCAACCAGTAGCTTCGTTGCCTTTAGTGGAAGAGAACGGTAAAAGTAAGGATCCCACAGAGATTGCTGGAGGCTCGGTGGAGACTGAGAAGGTATGGTTTCTTCATTGCCAGGACTCATTGAATTGGTTTATTGGGCTCAATTTTCGGCAAGTGTTATTAGGTTCCATGTGATCAGTGTTGAAATTTCAGTTGAACGGATGCTGCTGCATGTTGCATAAACATTTGAAAGGACTTGTGGATTTTCTAAAGGAAGTCACCGGTCTTAGAATGGTACCATTAATTAAGAAAATGAGTTGCTGACGGGGCTTTGGTTCATTAATAATGTTATAAAGTGTTAATCCGTGCACCAGACTCTATTCTTAGTGTGTTCTGCCCCACCTACATGGTACACCGCGATGCAATGTGCTGGGACCAGTTACACAAGCCTTGGGAAAATTTGTCAGAAGCGATAATCCTCAGTACTTAGCGTCTAAACATGAAGTTCAAGCTATGTGGGGCAGCCCTTGAGGCGTATTTGTAGGATTCGCTTAAAAAAAAGCTGGTGAATCACTGAATCTCAGGGTTCATAACTCTATGCACATTAGTTTTTAAAACTAATTGTGAGCATTTGCTTTGGTAAAATTGTGTAATGTGTCTTTATACCTAACGTTCCGGGTGAACACTTAACCAATCTTTGGGTGATAAAAGCTGAGAATAATTGAGAATAGTGTTGCATACGAGGGAGAACTATGGCATAGAAAGAAAACATCATCTTGTTATAGAACTTGTCTCGGACGTCATCGTCACATGAGTCCTTTGTAATAGTGGGGGTTGTGTTGTACAAGATTGTTTATGTTAAGTAGCTCTAACAAGATAATTGAAGTACATACAAGAAAGTACAAAGTGAGGGCCTTAGTGTGCAAAGCATAAAAGGATAAATAATACATATCATGAAGGTGAGGGTGCTAGTTCTATTCAGAAATTGCAATCGAACTGCCATTTGGTGTGGGATCTTGTTAGGTGTGGATCATGAAATCTCCAATGTCATGAGGGTGAGAGTGCTAGTCCTATTCAGAAACTGCAATTGAACTGGTGTCTGGTGTGGGATCTAGTCAATTGTGGATCATGAAATCTCTCTCTCTCTCCCATCTTCCTTCTCTTTTTTTTATATATATTGAAAAACAACTTTTAGAGTTGAATCAATTTCAACATCATCCTTAATCAAGGTATCACACCTCCTCTAAACAACTATAAGGGTTATGGCTGGAAGAAACCAATGCAATATGACTAGCATATCTCCTAGGAGGTATACTTGCGCTCACTAAAGTTCTAGGTATTGCTACATGCTCTACGAGCTGGAGTAGGTGAGGGCATATCTATACTCAATCCCACCTCAACTTCCTTTGAATTTGAGTCATCTTGAGTCTCTAAATTTGTCTTTGGAACAACAAACTCCTTTCTCTCCTCAATCACTGAAGGAGAATGTTGTGGAAAACCTCACATCCTCATTAAATATCACATCTTTTCCCACCATATTCTCCCATTGTGCCAAAATATTGATCCTATAAGTTGTTTAAGTACTAGGTTTTAAACTCCGAACTGGTCTTCAACTTGGCTACCTATCAAATTGAATTTCAACTTGGACTCGGATTCGATGAACTGATATTTAAAAAATACATAAGATATTAATTTTTAATGAAAAAAATTATTTTTAAGATTCCAAATCATGATTCCAAATCATTAGGGACCAACTATGCAAAGCTTGCTCGTTATACCATGTAAGGGTGAATGTATCAAAATGGCACTCAGTGAAATACATATCAACAACAAAATACATATTCAATGAGCCTTTAAATGGGCTCTAACGTCCCAAACAATGTTACAAGATACCGGGCCATTGGCCTACTACAAATCACTAATCTACATGATCACTCATTAAACCACCACTACTAGAAATGGGATCATTAGGAGGAGCTATGTAAACGTCATCTGGCTTAGTCTTTAGACTTCTTAAATTCCTTAGGGACATTTGCAACCTCAATAGTAGTAGCTATAGTAGTACTAGGCCTACTAGAAGCACGAGTTGGCTGAGCTGCATGACTAGTGCTTGCATGTGCCATGCTTGGTGCTTCCCTTCCCTCAACTCCTAGTCCGAATACTAGATTTACATTTGGTATCAACACCCCCAACTCCATGGCATCAATATCAAATCAACATCAAACTTTGTTGGTTGAGTCTCCTTTACCCATTCTGAAGTTGGATTAATATCATCCAACACAATGGGATCTATATTAGGTCTTTTGTTATGCAATTGCTGGTATCTTATTTTGAGGTTGTACTACATGAAGATGAGATCATTTAACCATTTTCGTTTCAAAAAATTTCTCTTCTTTGCGCGAATCTACTCAAAATAAACTAATTACGCTCACACCTAGAAGCATTTCAAGTTTTGTTGAGGACTCTTACTGCAAACTTTTGCAATTGAGGACGTTGGCTGTTGAATGACTCCCACCAATGTGCTGCAAAGACAAAGACTATCATTAGTTCACTATTCAATAATTTAGACTATGAGATTGGCTAAAAATTCAAGTATTTTCAATTTGAATTTTAAGCAATTGAACTTCAATTTTTTTTTGGAGTTGTTACCTAGTTGGATCACATCTTTTGCAATCTTTGTTAGGTTTCTACCAAAGGTACTTGCGGCCCTAGTGAAAGCATTGGTCTGTTGATGTATTTCTAGCTGCTCGGACTCATTAGAGACCATGCACTCCAAGCACTCGTGCAACACATCTTTTCCCTCCCCAATCTGATCTTCTCCTAATTGAGCTTTGTAATGATACCTTGTGTTCAAGAAATACCTAACTCCATGTGTAGGGCGATGGAGTTGATTGTTCCATATAATATCAATGATCTCCCAAATAGGCCCCTAGTTACCTACTTTATCCTTGGAGGTTGCTTGTATCTTCTCCTTTGCTTGATCAATAGTCTCATAGATGTAGCCCCTATTAGATTTTACATGAACAACACTTGGTATTTAATTCCAAGCAATTAATTGTTGAACAAATACATGGTTAAGTTCCTAACAAAAACTATTATGCAGAAGCAGATTACGATACGAATTACATAATCACAAATAGGTTTCTGCCCAACAATTCAATTCTTTATTGATAGAAACTTAGAACTTACTTGGGCTCCCATCCTGGAATAATGGCCCAACTGAGAAAATACATAATACAATACTGATCTCCAGACCCTCTGTACCCTCTCGGAGCCCACACATGGTCACTGAGATACTGCTGTCAACCTTGTTTTGCTGTTATGTGTCTTCTCCTCACCTTAGCCTTGCTTTTATAGCTTTACCTTTAGCCAAAATCCTAACCCTAACACTAACTCTAATCTCAAAGTGGTTGACAGTTGAGATTAGATCTCGCCTCTCTTGAGATCAACGGCTAAGATTAAAACTTATTTACTCATGTAAATAATTTACTTTTCCTAAGGTTTATTCTAACTCGATAAACTGACATATTAATATGTACTTTTTTAAAGTTAAACTTAGGCTACGTTACATCAACAACTTGCTCAACATAGAGCAAGTGTTTTAAGGCGATATGGGCGACTTCTACATGCCTTGACACAAGGCCTGTGCAAAAATACTTACCCATGTTACAAGACTCTGTTTTAGTGAGGGAGGTACTTCTTGAAGAACCTCCTCCACTTGGATTTGTCTACAAGCCCATCTCAGTACCTGTAGCTGCTCCCTCTAACCTTGAAGACTATCCTGCTACCTGACCTGGAACCCGAGCTGAGAACCTGTCACAACCAACCATATTCTGAGGAGTCTTATCACACTATCGAGCATACATCAATTTGATATCAGACCAACTGTGTCTCTTGGTAGTACCTAAAGAACCACTCTTCTTAGTCACTTGGCCCCTCTTATTAATTGACATTGGTCTTGTATCCAAGATCCCCTCAGATACACCCATAGGTTGTCCTAGTAACTTGTATTACTGCCCTTGTCTGATGCCAAGTACTATCGCTGCATCGAAGGTCGCTTCCTCTGAACATAGAAGCACCTATCCATCTCGAAGCAAAGCTCTATATCCATCATCCTCCAAGGTTGATACCGAGAGCGAGTGTACCATCAACCTTGGAATAAATAACACCTCTGTCTCTTCCAGAATTCCTCCTAAATCTAGTTAGAATCTAACACATCCAACCCCCTTTACTGCATGTGTGGTGCTAGCTCCGTAACTTACATGGCAGTTTAAGCTTGTCTTTGGAACACTATGGAGCACTGGCCTCATCCCCGTCCTGTGACTAGATGCTCTACTGTCCACTAGCCATAACCCACTGTCCTCATACATAACAATACGACTGCTCAAAATATAGGTGAAAAGACAAAACTTCTTCTCAAATTTCTCTACAAAGTCATAATCTCAGTTGACGCTGTTGTAGCCCCCCGAGTCTCTTTCTTCTTCTTGAATGGTCATTGGCTTGCATAATGACTAGTGTTGTGACATGCAAAGTATTTCACTTTGCTCATGCCCTTCACAGAAGCAAATTCCCTACTTCCCTTTACTTTACCTTTGCACTTTGCAGCAAGAGCAACATTTTGCTCATCATCGCCACAATCATGTTGGCCTACATTTTAGGAATGTCTCCTTGCCTCATCTTGTATGAAATCATCCCACAATCTATCCCAATTGGGAAGATTTTCTTGTGCAACAATCCCATCAACAAAGACATTCCATTTCATAGGAAAACCACTCTATACTGATCTAATCAACTCTTCACTATCAATAATTGCCCCCACTACTGCCAACTCCTCTCTAATCTGAGTGATCTTGGTCAAGTATGATGCAATTGCGTCAGTTTCAGACATCTTGATATTCCTCAGTTTCTCTTTCAATACCATCTTTCTGTTTTGGTTTGTACTCTGGTATAACTTGGTTAAGGATACCCATATCTCAAAGGCATTATTCTTCCCTGTCACATGAGGTATAATATGGTCTTTGATGGAATCCATGATTATTCTCTTAGCCTTCACTCCTTTTATGAAACTCAACCAATTGAGTAGCATCTGTAGGAATAATGACAACTTTCTCTACAATATTCCACAACTCTTGCTCGTCAAAAAATAGAATAATCATCTCCTTCCATGGGTTGAAGTTTCCCGCCCCATCCAATCTATCCTCATGAGTCATAACACAACCCAGTAGCCATCAATGACTCCATTGACTAACAATAACTTTCCTTTCACTTTTTCCTTACCCTCTAACTCAATTGTCGAGTATGCAACTAACAAACTTTGCTGCTCATGACCTGTGGCTAGTAGTCCTTGTCGATGATTAATGACCTCGTCCCAGTAGTATCCCACTTGTGACTCACCTGCGTCAATGAATGTATAGTGGTTGTGACCCCTGCTCGATCTAATGCTAGTTGCGTGTGTTGATCCCTGCGCAGTTTTCTGATGCGTAGCCACGTGTTCTTAGCCAACACAATGTTGACTCAACCTGCACTTTGGTTGCTGGCCCGACAATTGTTTGTAGTTTGTTGTCTTTCATCCACCAAACACTGCATATGGTGGCTTTGTCCATGACAATGTTATCAGAACTGGACCAGTCATCAAACCGATAGACCCCTCGGACCGAGAACTGGTTAGAACCGAAAACCAGTAAAAAAACTAGACCAAAAAACCGATCAACCAAAAACACATAAAATAATCAAACTTAAAGAAAACCACATATATTCATGTGCATTCATATGAATCCAAACTATTATACACAAATAAACAAAATTTCTCATTTATAGAGCATGTAAGGGTGCACATAACCAAAATAACACTGAGTGCAATCCATATTTGAACTAAAAATACATAAAAAACAAGACCTAAATGGCCTCTAGCATCCAAAAAAATCATGTTACAACAAATACCTACATATCATCAAAATCTTTGTCTATATTGGGATCTTTGTCGTCAATATCACCCCCTAACCATTAAAATAAGATAAAAAATGCTTAGCATGTCTATATAACACTTTGTTTGAGTGATGGGTACATTTTTAGTACGATCATGATAGTGGAGTTCAACAAACAATGCCACTAGCATCAAGGTACATAGAGGGATTGGTGCTCTTGATTAAATGCTAGTTCGATACCCTCATACATGACAAAATCCAATGGAAATATTGTAATCCCCCTGATCCTGAAATCATGAAAAACTGTTAAGTCTGCTGGATTTTGAGTGAGATCTAAAATTCTACTTTCTCGATATGAAATCCAATGAGGCTAGAACCAATCTCAAACAATTTGAGTCATTTCATGGTAATATTAAAAATTTAAGTAAAATGATGAAAATAAAAGATAAAGGAGAATGTCACTTTTACACATTACCATGTATTCTTAAACATTGCCATGAATTGCATAGCAATGGTAGGGCCATAGACTTGAATATTAGGCACCTATTGTGGGCTAGTGCCTAGCCAAGACAAAAATTAAAAGAAAAAAACAAAACAAGCCCCACTTGCTGCATTCTACATGGCTTTACTGAACCGGTATTGAACCGGCCGGTTCGGTACCAAACTGGGTAAAAACAATTCAAATCACAAGTTTGAACTGATTTTTGCCTCAAAATTGTCGGACCGACCGGTTTAGGCCAGTTTGGTCCGGTCCTGATAACATTGCTTCTTGGTTCTGAGAACGTCTTTGGGAGTGTCACACTCACAAATTGGTAGGGAGCATATGCCCAAAAGGTTTGGATCATGCTCTTGGATTTTGTGAGCACGCTCTTGCTCAAAGCATAGTTTTAGGGCTAGGATCAGGGGAGCATATGCCCAAAATGTCTGGATCATGCTCTTGGATTTTGTTGGCATGCTCTTGTTCAGAGTAGAGTTCTAGGGCGCTCCTTATTTGACTCATTTGGCAATGTTTGAGGAGATGTTGGGGGATTTTGTTGGGAAAAACCTCCTTTCTTAACATCTACCCATATATGGAGTTTGTTGGATTTATTTTAGGCATTGGGTCAATCTCTATGAGGAGGATATTTACTATGATTTGACCGCATCTATGTACAATTTTGATGAGGACATCCACTTTTTTGGGCCATCTATTGCTTTGAGATTGTACGTGTGGCATTAGTCCACCAAAAAATATTGTTTTGTTGACTTGTGTTCTCAAGTTAGTTGGAGGATTATTAATGTTTTGAGATTTTCTATTTCAGGTTTTTGGTGTTAAAATTCACTTGATTTTTTGATATAACCTTTATACATCACTGATTTATAATTCTAGAAAAGGATACTTAGGTCTGGTTTAGATATGAAATTTAAATTGCTAATTATAAACACTTGATTAAATAATGAACTAGGCACTTTTTCCTCCTTGCTCTACAATGTTTGAGATTAGTTATCCATAGGGAGTCTACTCTAGGCTGTGACTATCAAGTCTAAAGAGAGAGATGAGACTATCAAGGTGACAATGGGTTGTTTGTCTAGCTTGCTCTTGGGGTTTGACAACTTGTGTTTAGGGGGACTTTTAATCTTGAGGGTTGTTGCATCACAATCTAGCGGGTGTTGTGAGAGGCCTCACAAAGCAAAGGCTAGACCTAGTTACAACAATGAGGTGGATTGCCACTATCACCTCACCAATCCTCCTCCTGCTCTTTAGTGGAATTACACCACACAGGAGGCTTCTTAGATTTCACCTAAAGGATATTCTAAGTAAGATGGCTCAAGGTGATATGAATCAAAGGCTAAGTAAAGGTACTTCATCAATGGACAAGGGCATAATACTCTACATGTAGGAGCAACGTACCATATACAAAACCTTAAAGAGGCACTTGTGACCTAGGGTTTCAAGATATAGATCAACAAAGGGATGCCTAGGTGTACAAGCACCAAGAAAGGGTTTACGAATGATATAATCAACAAAAGGAGAAAACTAACCTTCAAATTAAGCCCTAGCTAAGGTTAGGGTTTTTCTATGGCACAACTTGCTTAGGAGGATGATGATAGCCTTATTAGGGAAAATTCAACCATGAAAAATGCTAGATTTTGTGTGCCAGGGATCAACAAAGATGAATCCAAGCTACTTAAGCTCCAACGCCCATCCAAAGAGATCCCTAATTGAATTCAGCCTCATGCCCTAGCCCTAGCCTTAGCAACTTGCCTTAAAGGACTTAGAAAATAGAGGAGAAGAAAAGATAAAGGGTTTTTATGATTTTTGACCACCACAAGTATTCCCAGTGCCTTTTCCTACTTGGGTGATGGAGTGTTTAGGACAAAATTTAAGAGATTGAATTTATGCTTAGAGTAATAGGGAAAACCCTAGTTCACTTGGTAAATCCTAACTATCTTTTTATGAGGGGAGAAATGAAATAGGAGAAATCTCTCTAGGAGGTCCCCTATGGTACTCAAGGAAGACAAATTTAATGTGCAATAATCAAGCAAGATTTTCCATAAAAGATATGCATTTAGACATGGAATAAGAAAAATTCTAACATAAATTTATCACATGAAACACATTAAAAATCTACAATTACAATTACAATTCTTCCAAGAAATATCCTTTTTTCAATCCGACAAAGACATCTCCAAGACACAAATCATTCTCTAATGAAATAGAAAAAGGATCACATCTCCACAAGTAGTGAGTTACATCTAGGCTAAGTCGAGCTCTCTAAAGGAGCTTGAAATCTACAAGTGATGATGGGAAAACACAATGGAGTGATCCTATATTTATATGAGGTCAATCACTTCCATTAATTTGTCTAAAAGTCCTATGACAAATTTAACTTTGAGTGTACATGAATGAAATGGGTTGCTAGCCAACCCAATAGCTCAATACAATAAAATATGCCACCAATAGCCCACATGTGTGGGTTGAAACTCCTCCTAAGCATGACATCATGCCCTTTTACGGCTAGTAAAGCTTTAAAAAAAATGCAAGATAAGGGCTATATGCATCTCCAACAACCATAATCAACCATGGATTGAGGGTAAGTCCTCAATTTAAGCCTCAAATCATGTCCATGTGTCAAAACCCAACTCTGAGTTACTTGCATCATCTCCATGGGGGCCATCAAGACAATGTGGTGCAATCTCTTTCAAGTGTTGGGGCTCCATGAGGTGGTACAATCCCTCCCTAATCATCATGGGGATTGTTATCGCTCAGATTGTACAGACACTGTGACAACGAATAAGGGCGGGGGCTGTCACTCTGATCCTTGCCCTGTTTGTTGTAGCTGTCTCCCAACAATAGGCTATCGGTGGTAGTCCCTATGGAAACAAGATGATGAAAGACAAGTTGGAAACCAACTCTTCCAGGAGACACAGTTGAGTGGCCTAGCTACTTGGTTAAATCTAACAAGACTTAAGGATTCAATTAGATTTATAAATGAGACCAGTGCCTTATGGAGTCAAAACTCTTGCTTATTATAAATTAGGACCAAGTAACCAGAGGGACAACTACTGCTTAGATGCTTCACTAACTTATATGAGATGCAAATCCTAAGATCTAGATGTAATGCAAGGATCTTGGTTACTTTTAAATTATATGCCTAGTCTATATGGAACCTTCCCCTTAGTTGTTTTGAGACGAGTCTTTAGAGTAGGTTGTGGGATGGAAACCAACGGGAAGCAAATGAAGATTTGATTAACGATACCTCCCCCTGTGTTCCAACTACCCAGTGCCTCTGGCGCTGCAAAGACTGTGGCTCTAACAACTGCAAGGTCGCTGTGTTAACCACTAAAAAAACGGTGAATCCTTCAAGCTAGATGAGAAAGGGTTGTCCTAGGAGTCTATCAACCAAGCTTATGCTTGGAGATAAATTATTAGTGCAAGCTAAGCCTAGAATGCTGATGCAATGGTTATGGGTGAACTCTTGGCTTAAGATTTGCTTAAGTACTTTAAGTTATAATGAATCTTTAAAGACAAGTGTACTTATAAATTAAATTCAATCTTATAACCAAGGAAGTGCTAATGACTTAGTGCTAATGTCAAATCCACAAGATGCCAATTACTCAAAATATTCTAATGATAACAATCAACAATCTTGTGCCAAGATAATGTTCTTAGACAATGGCAATATTGAAAGATGCTCAATTAGAAAAAAGACTTAAGATGCCAATTGCTCAAGATAGGCAATAGAATTACCAAAGATTCTTAAGATGGTGAAAGAACATGAGATTATGAATTTAGTTTAGAGCACTTATTAAACAAATTTCTCAACAATGCTTCAACCAAAATGCCAATTAGATCTTAATGCCAAAAGTAACTGAGACTATCAACAAGATTAGGAGATTTAGAGCTTAGACGTTTGAGTGATTTTAGTGCTAAGTTAACAATCCTTCAAATTTAACACAAGACAAACAATTGTTAGAACTTAACAATATAAACCTCTGTGAGCCATTTTAATCATAAAAGAGCCAATTTAATCATAAAAGAGCTACTTATGATGAAGCATAGAACAACAGTAAGTATGTCACTTCAAAGCAAGGAATTAACAAGCATATGAAACAGAAAATAGCCAATGAGTAGCCTAATGACTTGCCAATGTAAATTTATAAATTTTAGCCCACTTAGGATGCAATATTAAGAATATATCAGATCTGGAATCACTTATTACAGCAGTGAAAAAGTTATGCAAAGAATGGAATATTGGTGTAGTAACTTGCCAAAGTGTGCCCAAAAAATTCCTGATTTGAAAATTTAGATTTTTAAGCCCTTTAAGATGTGATCTTTAGATTTATATCAGATCTGATCTAGTTAGTTATTTAGAGATATTCCAGCACGGAAATCACTAGATCTAAGCTAGAAATTTCATGCCCAAGTAGCCAAAACACTAGCAAATTTTATCATGAAATTATTAAGGTGTTTAGACCACTTAGATGAGATTTTAGGGCATGTAATTCACTGCTACAAAGAATTTATTACAGCTAAAGCAGAACAAAGATAAAATGAGGGTTTAAAGAGCAAACCCTAGGCCCAAGGCCTTGTGGAAGACTTTGCCCAACTTGCTAAAATTTTGTCCAATGATTAGGCCGCCTGAAAACACAAACTTAGGGCCAATTTCTATGCAGAACACACCAAGAAATCAGTCTCAAAATCAGACTTACCTGCAGAGATGGAAGAGAGGGCAAGTTAGGGTCAAAGTAGGCCAACGCTAGGCCCTAGAGGGTTAACGTTGATGAAGAAAAGGCCTAAAAGGCCATAGAAGAGGCAAAGGAGCAAGAGAAAGGCCAAGAAGGCCTGATGTCTCAAGGAATAGAGCCCTAGAGGGCTTCCATGGACCCCACAAGGGTCATGATCTATGGTAAGAAGGTCGAAAATGGGGACCGTAAGCCCTTGCAGGGCTACGGTTAGGGACAAGAGGGAGAAAGGAGGGAGGAGAAGGGAGAGAAGGGAGGACGGAGGGAGCCAAGAGGAGGAGGAGGCTAGTGGAGGAGGAAGGAGGGTTGAAGGCTAGGAGAGGCCCACAAGGACTGTGACCAAGGGAAAGAGGGCAGGTCGAGTGGCCTAAAGGCTATGGCTAGCCCTAGAAGGGCCAAAAAAGATGATGCAGGGCCACAAGGAGGGGACATAGGGAAGGAGGAGTTTAGCCCTGGCTAAGAAGAGGATGACACTGGCCTTGGAGAGGACAGATCCGGGCTTCAGAGCCCTAAAACTTGAAACCCCAGCTCTGAAAAGCTTTATTTGCTTCAGATCTTTAGTTTGCTGCAAATTCTTCAATCGCTGGCCTTGCCAAAAAAAAAAAATAGAGGCTAGATCATACCCTCAAGGGCATAGATGTAGTTCTAATCAAACTCTTCTTGGTTGATCACACCTGCAAAAATGAATTCACAAATACCCAAAATCCCAAAACCTCAGTTAGAAAAATAATTTACAAAATATATTATACAAATCTATTTCTAATTGTACAAATATACAATGCTTTTGAAAGGAATTTTGAGAAATATTTTTTTATAATTTTTTTGATAAATGGCTAAGTGTACTTTGAAGAATAGATGCAAGCTACAACCTTAGTGAAGTTAGATAAATGATAAAAATATTTGAAGTCCAGACACGGTCAGCTTACGTCCACAATTTGTGAACTTGGAGCCCAAGGACTATGGAACCTGCAAACAATATATAATTCTTCATGTATAAACCGTTAAAACAACAATGAATCAAATCATCTAAGATAAGCACAAAACCTTTCAATAGAGTGTTCCTATCATCTACAATGAAATCACGATTTAATTAAAATGTAAACACAATATAGGAATGCCCGTACCCAACACATACCACAAATCAGTAGACAAAAGACACCATGAACTGCACCCCAAAGTCTTTATTATGATTAAAAAAATGTTCCTAGCGGGATAATAACATTACATCAGCATTTCTGCAGAATTACATTAGCCAAATATCAGATGGCTTGAGACACAAATGACTCCCTATTTACAGATAAACCCTCCAAGTGGAAAAATAACAATTAGTTGGCTTGATCCTTGTCAAAATAATCTCGGTCGTTGAAAAATATTTGATTATCTTTTAATTTCCACCCTTGAAATAATTATTTTTGAGGAATTTTCAAATTCTCATTAAACCCATTTTTTATTAGCCCAAAAATAATTATTGAGCTAATTTCCTAAAAAAATTGACTTTGAGTTAACCACCAAAGTCCGAGGGTCCAATTTTTCTTGAAATTTCCAATATTCCCTTAGTGGGGGACCTTCAAAAATTAATTTCTTTGATACCCACGAATTTTTCCACTTGGAGAATTTAATTTCTCTAAGACTCTAACTTTGATTCTAATTAATTAATTTTTTGGCTTATGATTTATTAAATTTTTGCCAGAAAAATTAATTAATTGACACTTGAGGGGATTTAATATTTTTTCCACCCTCTAATATTTTAGCCATGGTATCTAAGTATGAAGAACCATGCACTAAAATATTTTTTACATAAGATTTTTTTACATTTCAACTTTCAAAGGGGGAACACTTGTTCGGTATAGACCCTCAAATTACACACCGAATTCTACGACACCATATGATCTAGCAGACCATGTGATTTGTAATAAAATAATTTTGCCAATTAGCTTAAATTATTCCCAAATCACTTTTACATAAGACTCGACTAAAACACTAGGACCCACTTAAGACTTTGACGAAGAATTCCACCCTAGCTTTGCAGTGAGGTTGAGAGGAAAAACTCTATCGACCATCCGTGTTTAGAAACACAAATGAATTAGTGAAATCAAAAACCTCCTAGGACAAAATTCTTACCAAAATAATAGCTTTACATAGGTTGCTACATATATACATGGTTTTACTAGCATCATTTACATTACAAATTTGCAGAATGGGTTTACAAAGACTCAATAGATTGATAACTGATGATCGCCTTTGAATTTTTCAGCATATCTGCTTCCTTAGAACTTTGACAAAAAATGTGCAACATTTGGCTCCATATGGGGACACGTTGCTGCCATGAAGTAACATGAGAACCCCATAATCCTGCATCCAAGAAAACAAAAGTCCATTAAATAGATATCCATTCAAAATTGAAATCATCATGCATACATAATAAATCCTGGTGGAATAGAAAAAATCTACTCTAACAAACTAGAAACTACAAAATATAAATGCATGAAATAAAACTTGGCTAACGACATAAAGTAAAGGGAAAGGGTTAGAGATACTATACAAATGATGCCCTATGGCATCATTATGAAAATTCATAAACTGGAATCCCTACTGTAGCAACTGATGATATTTCTCCTACTTGTTAGATTTACATGAATAAGTTATTTGCAGTTTCCTATGACAAACATCGAAATACATGCACTGCAGCCTACACCATTTAAATAATATGCTGAAACAAGAAACTGCACAATAGAGAAAGATACAACACAAATGACATAGTTATTTTTGGACAAATGTCCTCGGAAAAACCCAATGCGGGAAAACTAGTGCCACAGATTTGAGGGTTTTTATTATTAAGCTGAAGTATTTTTGAATACAACTTCTGGATGCCTTCCTGACAATCCAGTTACAGAGAATATCACTCGACAGAAGAAATTAGTGGGATTACCTCACTCTACATTGCAAGTCCCGACGGATCCCGCCGCTGAACCAACGAGTCCCTGGCTACTTCTGCTTTGCCTTTCCTGCGTTAGCCTCTAAGGCACTGCATCACCTCTGCTGGGAATCGATTTGCCTTCTGGAGCTGATTCCAACCCTCTTGGCTTAGAAACATCAGCCTTAGCAAATTCAAACTTCTGCATAGGAAGCTCTGTGCTGCTTTGCGTGGGGCCTGCGAGAGCCCTTCCTGGCTTTGCGCCACCCTCTCTGGCCTCTGCGTTGCCTCCTCTGTGTGTCTCTCTACCTCTCTGTTGAGTATTCTTGGTTCCAAAGAAGATGCTCTAGCCAAAACTCCCTCTGCCCCTCTCTGCGTGATCACTACAAACCACTGTGCCGCCACTAGCTTCAACAATTCAATCTGACTGATCAATTCTTTGTGTATCTTCCAAATGACCCTCAAGCTTCCTTAAATAATCTCCTTGTTGACATTCAACGGCCCAGATTAGAAGTTAATCAATGGCTAAGATCATTTCTGCTTGATCCTCGTCTTCTTCTAGAAGTTACACCTACAGTTAGATTAATACCCATTAATTATTTTAATTTCCTAAGTTTAGACTTAGGGACCCATTAAAAATAATTAACTATTTTAATAAAAATTTCTCCAGGTGGAATTTCCCAAAATGCTTTTTAGGTTCTTTGGAATACATGTGCCCAAGGCTCCCTGCAAAATTTGAGACTTAGAGCATATCCGATGCTACTAGAAATCAACAATCATATGTCATCAATGTGGCACAATCTCGAATATCTGCTTGCTGATTGGTAGATCAATATGTTTGTCTGATGTCCCTTGCCGAAAGTTTACCCTCTTTGGCTGATGAAGAATCTGATCGTTGTGCTACATGTCTTTGCCATACTGAACTCTCTTTCTTTTTCTGCTCGGAAGGTAGGATGGAAGATGTGAGAAATGATATACTGGTTGGACAAACTCTAATTCAAAATGTGACAGATGACCTTGTGGCACAACTTCTTCACCATTTTCCAGCCTCTTTGGGTCTTCCACATGGTATCTTCTTTCCACTTCTCTATATAATCTGACCATGCCACTGACTGCTGCTGGAATAATGGCGTAAGATAAATCCATCTGAATAGAACCACCTAAATCTGCTGCAAACTTTTTGGAAAGAAGCATTCCCCATACATCTGGTTCATCAATTACTGCTATGTCCATGGTGATGATCCTGTATAGGTAACCAACCAAGGAGACCTGTAGATCTTTGACCACACCAAGGACTTCAACCTTTTTAGAATCCATCGGACAAATGTTATGATAAGGTCTAGAAATTCTTAAGTTTAATTGTTGCATAACTTTCTTAGTCATAACATTTGTAGATGTATCAAAATCAAGCATGCAATTGTGGAGCAATCAATCATTTATGCCCAAAGTTAGGAAGAAGGGCTGATGATCTTCATTTGTCATGTAGTAGTTTAAATCTTTCAATTGAATTTCCTCATCTTTATGATCATTATCGATATTTCCCCGCTGAACCATACCCAAGGCCTTGAAGAAAGATGCCCTTTGAGATGGAATTTTTAGAAGTTCAAGCATTGGGACAAACATCTTAATACCATTAATCCATGCGGCCCAATCTACTTTTAACCTTGAATTGTACCTTTCAAAAGCAAGTTGTTTATTTTGATTCCGGTCTTTACTTTTCCTCTGATAGGTGTATCTCCTACTTCTAGCAATCTCAAAGATTTTCTCCTGAGATGGTTTTTTATAGTATGCTTGAGTGATGGGGTCCTTTTCTTCACTAAAATTATTTATGACAAATGATGAAGAAATCATATCAGCACACCTACTTTTTTTAGGAGCATCTTGTCCTGCATTATTTACTTGTTGATTTGCTCCTTCCTCTAAAATTCTTCTAGCAAAGGCACATGTACTTTCCTCATGGAAGCTTTCACAAGTTCTACAGAAAGGGATAGGCTCGTCAACCATATTAGCATACTCAAGCGGTGTGGGAGGCCTTTGATCATTAGAATGATTCTTTCTTGGCCATGGATTATTGTTACCTTTGTTATTATCATTATTCCTAGAAAACATACTTTGCATTCAGCTTCTTTCCATCTGGATCAATTGATTCTGCATATCACTTATTTCTCTGGCATGTTCGATTTTCATTTCTTTGATCACTCGAGTTAATTCCTTAACCGATTCTGGTTCTTCTTCTTTAATTTCCTTTCCCTTAGATTTAATTGGACCTCTATCAAAACCTGGGACCTCTGACTTACCTAAAGCTTTTCTACCCTTTTCCAACTCTTCAGCTGTACTCTAGGCAACATCTAAGGTAATGGGCTTAGCACGTCTAATTTCATATTGAGTGTCACCGTTAAAAGCTTCAAGATATTGTTCCAAAACTGTCTTGTTGAAAGGCCTATAATCTTGAGTTATGTTCCTTAGAAGACCATTAAATCTTTGGTTGAATTCTTGCATCGTTTCATTTTCTCTTTTCTTTATAGTTTTCAATTCCTTGACTAAGTACTTTCCTTCCCTCTTATCCCCATATTTATCTTTAAATGCATCAGTGATGGCTCTTAAGGGGTCAAAGGTATTATCCGCTTTGTCATGAAACTAGTCAAGTGCATTATCTTCTAGTGACAACAAATAATTTCATCCTGACATCTTCATGGTTGTAGGCAGTGGAATGAGCATATCTTTGGATGGAGATGTTGAACTTTTTTATATGAGCTTCAACATTGATGGCATTGTTTCTTTGGAAGATTGGTAGCTTGCACATAGTAGACTCATTTGGAAGATCATGCGGATATCCTTGGATATTGGTGAAGTTGCAAGGCCTGTAAAAATCAACCACGAATTCTTGATTGATGGGATTGAGAAAGAGAAAATGGAGATTAGGGAGGGCTTCCTGTTCAAGAAAATGTAATTGCTCTCTAGAATGTAATTTGTTTAACCGAGCTCGTAGAACCTTTTCGAGATCGGGAGCGGGGTTAACCAAGCTACCTTAATTCCTTCTAGAGTAAGCTCTTGTGAATGGTTGAACAAGTGGAGTCGCCACCCAAACAGGAAACCAACGTAAATGTCCAGGTGCTAAAAGTCTGGATGACCCAGATGAGAGGAAGGGTGAGAGGACAAAGGATAAGGTGATGAGAAGATGAAGAATGATGAAAGAAAGGTGCTAGAAAATGTAGTGCTGTTTAAAGGGCTAATGAATGGTGAAAGGATTATAAGATTAGGAAGAATGTCGTTGAAGCACCGAGAACAAAACAAATTTATCCTTGTCAACGATGCCAAAAAATGTTGTGGCGTTGGCGGGATAAGGAAGATGAAGCTGATTAGTAGATTAAGAAGAATGATGATAATTGTCGTAATGCCAAAGCCCAATAAATTGGTCCTCAACAACGACACCAAAAAATTGTCGCTCAGATTGTACAAGCACCGCGACAATGGTTCAAGGTGGGGGCTGTCACTCTGATCCTTGCCCTCTTCATTCTAGCTGTCTCCCAACAATAGGTGTTGGACACCTAATCCTAAAGGGTTAGCGTGGAAGCCGAATGGACAAAGCAGTCCAAGGGACCTTGGGATGTGAATCCCAACGGTCACCATATTGTACTATAAATGTACATCTTTTGTGAATAAAAATTGTACTGAATGATTTATCTTTCCTATTGTTTTCCTATTG
>APFE031507255.1:1206-17075 GCA_000404065.3 Pinus taeda
AATTTTATACAGAAGCATCCAGAACTACTCAAGCATTGAGGACAACAATTTTTTGAAGGAGAGGGGCATTTTAGGTCCCTATAATACTAGTGATTCCCCCATTACTATTGCCATTGTAGCCCTTATTGTTATTATTGTGCCCCTATTGTCCCCATGTTGTTATTATTGTGCCCCATAGAAGCCCACTATTGTTATTGTTGTGCCCTTATATTATTATTGTTATGTTAGCTTTGATTATATTTTGACCCCTTAGACTCCTATATATAGAAAGGAGGTTTTGTCATTTGTATCATCTAAGAATTGTTCATTTGTGTAATGTAAAGGAGATTTTCCCCTAGAAGAGGCTGATTTTGAAGTCGTTGATCTATATTTTCTTCTATTTTGCGAGCTGGTTACATAACACTCATTTAAATTTAATAAACAAATTAACTCCATTATAAAAATAATAACATTATTATTATTATTAATTTTTTTTTTCATTTTTTCTATGGCCATCCTCTCACCCAGTGCTCTCCTCTCTAGATCCATATTTTTTTCTTCTTCTTCCTGTGAACTTGTGCACAAAAACCTTTGATTTTATCTTCCATATCCATGTTCCTATGTATCATGCTCATCACCTAGGCCTACTCCTTATGTAGCCTAGATTCCATGCCCTTCAACAAGACACACAACAATGAAAACCACGCCATGAACTTGATATAAACTCCACACACTCTGTGTTTCCATTGCTCGGGAATCTATTCTTCTTTGGTTCTTCCATTAAATTTAATTTCTTATTATTTCCATACTTGTGTGCCTCTCTCACACTCACCAGGAAAAATAAACCATTGGAAATAAAGGAGCCCCTTTGAAGCCAACACTTGGATCTAATGTATCCATAAGATTCAAGTAGTCAAGCCATAAATAAACGTTCATCTCTAATACCGTGTTAAAATTACTAGAAACAAAATTAAATTTATTGAGAGAAACATTAAACAACCAATAGCAAATCACAAACATAAACAAAACGTTCTATAATAGAAAACCCAATCCATGGAATAACCAACTAACATAATTCTAGAATTTAGGATTCTGCGATACATACTTGAATTATTGAGAAACCTTTTGGAAATAATCACATAGGAAATGTTTTGTCGACGTGTTTTGAACCATTTAGTGTGGTTCATCGTCAGGATAAGATGGAGAATCAGATCTTGGCCAAAATCTGACCAGTCTGACCACTTGATCCTTCATTGCTCACCTCCCCTAGCCCATTAAAATGAAGTCTTCCTAAGCCTTTGAAAGGATTCATTACATTCATCCCGTAGGATAAAAACTATGGAAAAAAAACCATGTGGTCAAAACCATTGTTGTAGAATGAGTAACTTTGATTCTTTCACTAAGTGAAGTTTTACCTAACAATGATGAAATAGTCAAAGTTACTTGGTGAAAGAGTCAAAGATACTCGTTCTATAGTGGTTGTTTTGGGAACATATGTTTTTGGTTTCCCATGGTTTTGTGCCCATGGAATGATGTAATGAATCCCTTAAAAGGCTTTGGAAAATTTAATTATAATGGGTCAAGAGAGGTGGATGGTTAAGGCTCACTTAGCCAGCTTGGCCGAGTTTTTGCCAAGGACACTCATAGAATTCGCTTAGCTAGTTTTTACATAGATTGGGGTTTTCTAGGATAAAACCTTATGTGTTTTATGGTTTTTTGTTATTGTTGGCTAAATTTATACTTCTCTCTAGTAATTTTTTTTAACATGGTATCAAACTCAAAGGTTTATTTATGACTTGGGTACTTGAGTTAGATGGATATACCAAAGCTAAGTGTCAGCTTCAGAGGGTCACCTTTGTTGATAATGATTGATAATGATAATGGTGAGTGTGAGAGGCACATAAATATGACAAAATTGAAGAAAGTCAATTTAATGGAAGAACTGAAGGAGAATGGATTCCTGAGCAACGAAAATACATAACATGTGGAGTCTAGATCAGGTTCGTGGTGTGATTCACATTGTTGTGTGTTGTTTTGAATGGCATGTAATCCAGGATGTGTGAGGAGGAGGCCTAGGTGATGAGCATGAAGTACATGAACATGGAACTAGAAAAGAAAATCAAAGGTTGATGTGAACAGTTTCATAAGGAGAACAAGTACAAAAGATGGATGTTGAGAGAAGAGCACTAGGAGAGATGATGGACATAAAAAAAAATGAAAAAAAAATATTGTTATTTTATAAAGAAATGAATTTTTTTATTACGCATAAATGGGAGTGCTATTGTAAGATCTAGTAAGGCATGTGTATAGTTGGGAGATTATCCGTAATGTTTGGAGTTAGACCTATGCGTAGGGATCATGCTGAATTATACCCTAGATGTAAAATTTGAGGGGGTAGGGCCTCGAGGTGAGTAGGTTGGTTCACTTGGCTGATTTGGCCAAATTTAGTCTAGGGAAAACCTAAGTCAAATTTTAAAGGAGGGGGGGGATTGTTAAGTGAAACTTGACTTGGTGAAACGCTGAAAGTCACTTGGTTTATAGTCATGGTTTTGGGCACATGGTTTTGTGCACATGGAATGCATGTAACAATTCCTTTCAAAGGTTTAGGAATAATTCATTGTAATGGGCCAATGAAGGAAAGCGGTGAAGGCCCATGTAGCTAGCTAAAACATTGTGTTTTTATTTTTTTTATTTATTGTTGGTTGCTTTTATGTTTCTCTTAATAAATTTAATTTTAAGAGAATGAAGCAACATTTGAAATAAAAAAGGATATAAAAGTACAAAAGGCTCATGATTACTCCAACTATGAGTTAGATGAAGAAGAAGCCCAATTTGTAAAAAAGATGGAGTGTATAACAAATTTAAAGGTAAGATTCCATTCAAATGATTTCAATGCAGTGGAAGATGTCATATTGCTTCCAAGTGTCCATATACAAAGTTGGATGACAATGATAATTAAGAATAGCACAAAGATTGAAGAAAAAATCATAAACACAAAAGGGAGGATATCTTAAGAAGAAAAGTTATTATTCCAAAGAAGATAGTAGCACATCAGAAGAATGTGATATGATGTTCATCTAATGATGAAAAAGGTGAATTTATTGATGTTCATAATGTTTTTAAAAAGGACAACCAAAAGGAGAATACACATTCAAATGAAGAACTTGAAGGAGAATTAGTGATTTCCTTAGAAGAAATAGGTAGACTTAAGAAAAATATAAAAAAATAAAAATAACTACTATAGAAGCATGAGGGGAAAGCTTATGATTCTAATGAAGCATTTATCCTTTTTTAAAGACAAAAATATAAGAAGAAATGAAAGTAGAAGAAAGTATGATAAGCTAGCTAAAAGAAAAAAACAAATGTGAGAAGCTAGAAGCAAAGGTTGTTTCCTTGAAAAAGGAACTAGAGAAAGAAACTACTCAGTTGAATCAAAGCTTAAAGTTTGAAAATAACAATAAAATATTAGATAACATTCTCAACCACCAAAGGTCTCATTGGATTAAAAATAGTCTTGGTTATAAGGAAAATCATTAGATCTTGAAGAGAGAATCAAGCAAAAAGGAACTAGAAAAGAAATGTAGAGAAGATTCTAAAAGGTTTTATAATGTGCTTAGAAATCCGATCGACAATGAAACCAATTCTAGATAAGGAGGCAAAAACTAGAAAATACATGACCTCACTAACAATACAAGGAATACCAGAAATGAAGTTAAGAAACAATAGACACATGACCCAATCAACAATATTAACAACACAAGACATGAAGCAAAGAACCTATAGAGATCTAAGTTTTATCATAATGACACCATGAATGGATTTAGAAGAACTGTTCCCTCAAGAATGCCTATCTCATTTGGTATCAACACCTCTTATTTGATTATTGCTTTGCTTTTAATAACTTTGGTGATAATAAAATAGATTGCAAAACCTTTGAAAGAAATGGTTATGTGAGAAATGGAAGTAGAGGATGTTATAAGACCTCTACCATGTAAGCAACAAATAAAGAAGTCCTTACGAAGATCGGGTTATAATATTCAACTCATTTTCTCCAATAATGGATCATATTGAATGTAACAAGTGAAATAACTTTGGGCACAAAGCATTTGATTGTGGAAGAAACATATTAAAGACTCCCACAAAAGTCAAGGAAGAGGATATTATTAGGCATAGAGATCAATGCACAAAGGTATGGAAAAGGAAACATGATAATCAGCAAGAGGAGTGCGAAGTATCTCTATGTGCTCAAATCTAAGCAAGGAAATATTATATTGATAGTAGATACTCAAATCACATGACAAGAGATAGGAACAAGCTTATTACTCTAAAATAAGTAAAAAGGAGTAATGTTACGCTTGGTGATAATGCAACAACAAGGGTTGTTGGAAAGGGGATAATTTTTTTATATGATGGAAGGACTAAAACTAAAAATGTCCTATATGTAGAAGGTTTGAAACATAATGTTCTACATGTAAGAAAAATGTATGATAAAGTATATTTGGTCACATTTCCTTCTAAAGGTTGAAAAATAAGGAAGGAATGCTTTGAAAGATTGTTGGAAAAAGCAACCAAGACTTCAAATAATGTATATGTGCTAAATGAAGTTAAAGGAAAATATTTTTGTATGAGAGTGTTATCTCTTCCAAACCATTAGTAAAAGGAAGCATAAATTTAGGAGAAGCAATAGGTGGTTGATCTCCTCAAAAATATGGAACACTTAGAGACATCGGAAAATGTATCTCATATCGGTCTTGATAATTATTGTTTGGTTCAAGATATGATGTAATTCTTATATTTTTCAAAAAGAAGAAAAAGGAAAATTCTGTAAAAAGAAAAACATATTTTATCAATCATGCATGTCATGCTTGATTCATTAGTCAAATAGGTCAAGGAATCCATTGCATGCCTATATGATTGTCTTAAATAAAAATCTAATTGTCATTATGTAAAAGACTCTCTTGGGCACTTGTATCAAAGAAATAAATTATTTTGTATTTTGGAAAATATATATAGTGCTCCTAAGAACAAGTCAGTAAGCTAGATGAGATCGACGTAACATTGGGATTAAAGAGCTCTTGAAAATGTATATAAGGAGGGAATTCAAACTCTTTTGATACACATAATCATCAGACTTCATTCCAGAGATTGTAGGTGGTCCAAAATAGATGTCTAGGGCACAACAAGAGCTCACATAACATGGATTTCATGGTCCGCAGTTTGAAGACAAAATGAAGATGGAAAATAAGAGATTCAAGGCAATCGAAGATAGAAAAAAATTATCTTAGGTCCAAGATGTTTTTCTGCTGATAATTCATGCTTTATTACACTTAAGGATCATATGGCAACTTTGGTTGGTCATATTGGTGAAGAGGTCTTGTTTTAGGTCTTGTAAGTCTCCTTTAAAGTTGATAAGAAGAGTAGTTCTTGTGGGTTTTCTCCTTTGAAGGGCTTTTCCCCGACATGGAGCCTATATCCTATGTTCATGTAAGTTTTATTGTTTTTCCATATATTTGATGATAAAAACATAAACATAATTAAGATAAGAAGAACCTAAATCACAAGTAAATGTCAAAAATGGAAAAGGATAAGTTAAATATGCTTCCCTAACCATTTTCCATCATGGTTTTAGAGCTAAGGTAAGTTGTAAAAGTAGTTGAATATCACCATCTCCTAGGGGGCTGAATAGAAGTTTCTAGGAAGCCGAGCTAGAAAAAGATATGTTCTAAGTTACTATTATGAAAATTACAATAAAGGACAGTCATATGAAAATGAGACCAAAATGTTGTGCATAATTCTAAGATTTTTTGAGGAGGTTGAGGAGCTCATTACAAGGATATATAGGGTTTGAATTATAGAAGTATGAGATTTGGAATTTCAGGAGCCATCAAATATCACCCTTTAACAAAGATTCAAGAAGCCTAGGCCACATATTCTACTTTATTAGAAAGGTCATAAATCTTGTTTGAGATAACCTATTATGAGCCATAGACCTATACTATAAATTGCAAAAGCATCCGAGCCACTTCAAGTTAGAAGAGGCCTATACTTGGGCTAAAATATCTCCACTATACTAACGTATAGGAGTAAGAGGCCTAATACAGGCCAAGGGTATTGTAATTACATCCTATAAAGAAAAACAAAAACTGTAACTACACCTTCTTAGAAAACAAATTGAATTCTGGTAGGCTAGAAATAGCCATTCTAGCATGTAAGGAAAGATGTCTAGTAAAAGAGACAAGACTGACTTGTGTGGAAGACATTATAAGGTTGTCCTAAAACATTTTTTAAATAAAAATTCAAGATTTTATTATGAAACCCTACTCTAAGGACCAAAGTCACATAAAAATCTTCATAAGTACCTAATCTAGAGGTACATGTGGGAAGCTATGTTAGAAGAAGTCCTACATTTGCATGAAGAAAATAGAAGCAACTCATCTTGGGTTGTCACACTATACATGAAGACAAGAGAAGCAACTCATATTGGGTTATCACATTATAAAATTCTTGTTAAGAGAAAGACTTTCATGGAATCTTTGGAGCTATTGGAAGGAACATATCTTGAAGGACTCTAGAAAATGTGGCTTTGACATCTTGGAATCAATAAAAAAGATCATGAAAATAGTGGAAGTAATAATTTCTTGGAATATTATACCTAGAAGAAGGCTTTGTTGCAGACTTCCAATAATCATGGAGGATGAAGGTATGTATATTGGTTTTCATACATATAGGGTCTCACATGAATTACATTAGGGTTTTATGACATGTTTTGATTCTAGGGTTTATAGACTTTATATTGTTGAAATTTGTTGGTATATAAGTATTTTAAACCCTAGATGGTACTTGGAAACCATAGTCATATGAAAACCCTAACCCTAATATGTTTGTTCCCTCATAAGAACCCTAGATCTTGTCTTCTAGGGTTTGAAAGTATCCTAGGGTCTATGATAAGCTCCTGTGAGGATGAAAATTTGGGTTAAAACCCTAGGAATGATGTCTCAAAGGGAAATATCAAAGAATTTAAGGTTTGGATCTGAAAACCATAGGAATTTTCCCTCTAAGATTCCACAAATTGACAAAATTGATATCCTGCTCCTATATTTGTATATTTTTCTTGGTGGTACTTGTCAATGAATATTGCAGGTACATAATGAAGGAATCAAAATGAGAATGATGACTAAGAAAAGTAGTTAATGATGATCATGATGCTATCAAGTTCATAAATAATGACAACTTCAAGGAAAATACTAAAACTTGGTAAGTAAGCTCGATCCATGGACACTTTGAATAAAAGAAATGAATATAGGAATACTTCTATGATATCTAGATCAATACAAACTCCAGAGGAAGCCATTATTGTTCACAAAAGACAATTATTCCATTTATTTTCTTTCATTACATTATTGTTGACTTCCGCAGTATAACTAGTTTTATTATCAATTAATTATAACCTTTTCTTTTATGATCACCCTAGAAGAGGATTGCATGTATATTCAAAAGACCATTCATCAAATATAAAGTCAAGAGGTTGAAGCTAGACTCAGAGGGAGACTAGACAAGAGAAATAATTTTGAAGAAAAAACCTTGATTCAAAGGGAGACTTGTATTAAAACTTGAAAATTGAAGCAACTCCCTTATCTTGAAAAGTAAGTAAAAACAAAAGAGGTATGATCAATTAATTCATTATCATTTCTTATGTGGTGTGTTAGGATCTTTACAATTTCCTTACATCCAAAAAACTAAAAATTTTTTAGGGTATGAAGATGGCATATTTTACATGATAAGAATATCATATTTTACATTGTTAAAGATTTTTGGTATCGAGGATTAGAAAATCCTTGTTAGAACTAGAATTAGAAAACCCCTATAATAAGTAAAATATGAAACCCTAGCTATTTTTTCCCTCTTATAAAACCCTATTTCTTGATCTCTTAGGATTTATAGATAAAATCTAGGGTATGTGTTCAAACCTTAGCAAGGGTTGAATTAAGTAAACCCTAGAGATTGAAAGTAAAAATCTCTAAGACTGATGTTTCTCCTGAAAATAAAAACCTTATTTAGGGTCAGGTCATGGAATATCTAGGGTTTCTAACTAAAACCCTAATGGTATCCATTGAAAAACCCTAGACTAACAAAATTTAACATCATGCTCTTGTACATGTATATTTTGTTTCATTATACTTGTTGATAAAAATCAAGGTACATGATTATATGAAAAAGATGTAAAGACAAAATTAAAATTTCGTGCTTAAGAGAGAATCCATGATGGGCATGATGGAAATAGGGAGCTATAAAATTACTATTAATACATATAATGGAAAGAGGGAGTTGATATGATGATATTGAAGATTCCATATTGATGATTGAAGATGGAGATGTACCTCATTATTACTTGACGATGAAACGTGAAAATAAAATAATGACCTCAAAAAGAGGTTTTGATGAGTTGGTGTACCTTAGGTTGAATAGTCTGTATGATGGTACTCAAGGTTGGTATCTTGGCAGGTAGCCTAGATGATACCTAGGTCCCTGTTAGGGTTGGTAACTTGGAAGGTATTCTAGATGGTACCTAGGTCCCTATTGACATCTTGATGATACCTAGAACCCTGTTAGGATTGGTGTCTTGGCAGGTAGCCTAGATGACACCTATATCCTTGTTGAGTTGGTATCTTGGCAGGTAACCTAGATGATACTGAGAACCTTATTAGGGTTGGTGTATTAGAAGATATCGTAAATGACACTTGGTGTCTTGGAAGGTAGCCTGGATGACATCGAGATACCTATTGGGATGGTACCTTGGTAGGTAGCCTAGATGGTAACTAGATGGGATGATACCTTCGTAGTTATACTAGATGGTATCTAGATTTCTAACATTGTACATGTTGTTTGTGATACTCTTCTTATGAAAACTTTTCAAAGTGAGTATTATGCTTGTACCAATTAAACAATTATGAATACCTCCCTATTTAAGAGGGAGTGTTGGAAAATGTAACTAGTATCAATCTTCATAATTATTGTTTGGTTCATGATATGATGTAATTCATATATTTATCAAAAACAAGAAAAAGTAAAATATCATATTAAGAAAAATATTTTATTAAGCATGAGTTTCATGCTTGATTCACTCTTCAAATAGGCCAAGGCATCCATTTCATGCCTATAGGATTGTCTTAAGTCAAATTGTAATTGTCATTACATAAAAGGCCCTCTTGGGAACTTGCATCAAAGAAAGAAAATTACTTTGTATTTTGAAAATTGTCTATGGTGCTCCTAAGAACAAGTTGGAAAGATAGATGAAGTCGTCCTAGCAGTGGGATTAAAGAGCTCTAGAAAGGGTATATAAGGAGGGAATTCAACCTCCTTTGATAACATCATCATCACACTTCATTTCAGAGATAGTCCATGGTTCAAAATAGATGTGTAGGACACAAGAAGAAATTGCATAGTATGGCTTTCATGGTATGCAATTTGAAGACAAAATGAAGATGGAAAAGAAGTGATTCAAGGCAAGTGAAGATGAACAATTTTACCTTAGGTTCAAGATGATTTTATATGGAGAGATTAGTAATCTTGTTGAAGAGGTCTTATTTTAGGTCTTAGAAGTATTAGTTGAAGTTGATAAGAAGAGTAGTTCTTGTGGGGTTTCCCCTTTGAAGGGGTTTTTCCCTGGCATGGAGCTTATAACATGTGTTCATGTGATATTTATTGTGTTTGGAAATTATTTTATGATAAAAACATAAACATAATCAAGATAATAAGAACCTAAATCAAAAGTAAATGTCAAAGGAGGAAAATGATAAGTTAAATATGATTCCCTAACCATTTTCCAACAAGTGAGATGAATTGCAGAATAATAATAATGATGAAATGGAAAGTTTGCGGGATGTTAACCAACAACTAGTGTAAAGACAGTGAAGTGAATGATGAAATATAATTGGAAATAAAAGAAACTATTGAAAATATGCTCATAAATATCTAAAGAAAAAGAGTAAGCCTATCTAAAAGCATAAATCTCAAGGGATTTAGCCTCTTTTTCATGTTATATATAATAGGTGGAGTTGCAAATGAGAAGAAGTAATAATTTAGGGGAAGAAAATATTATTTTTATATATACCAAAGGAGAGAAGGTGGAGAAAAGGAAATGTAAAGACAACACAGATTCAAGGGGAACTTTCTCTTACGCCCAATTTATGAAAAGAGGGAGAAATTATAGACAAATGGAGAAATTGCAGAAAGATGAAGAAGGTGCAGTCAAAAGGAGAAGTTGTTGATAGGGGCACTATATTTGCATTCAAAGGAGTTGAGTATAATACAAAAGAAAATTGCAGATAGGGGGAATTTTAATGAAAAGGCCACAAATAGAAACCACAAGGAAATATAGCAAACATAGATAGTTTTTGATAACCCGAAGTGAAAGGAGAAGTATCTAGGAAGGGAGAGTAGTCCTACTACTATTGATGTGCCAAGAAAACTAAGTTATAGTGGGAGGAAGACTTGTAGATATATGGAATATTACTCCCAAAGAAAAATACCTCTTTGACATTTATTTCAACAAGCTAGAATATGTCTAGACATAAGGAGAATATGCAGACATTAGAAGCCTTCAACATTAAGCCACTAATGAGTGGAGTAGGTTCGGTGTTTCCATTAATGACAAAGGGGGATATTGTTGCATGATTTGTTGTACATGATTTCAATGGAGGATCCAAGATGGTAGATATATTTAATTGATTTCATATCTAGGGGCAGGTGCACCGAATCTACAGGTTGTATGGAGACTAAATCCCATGAACTTGCACACTACTTAATAGAGGCAGTTATTTCAAAATACATATTGTATTGTATATTTCTGAGATATTGTGGCGATTAATCATTAGCTACCCCACCACCCCAAAAAAAGTGTTAAACCACTAGGATAACCCCTTGAAACCACCTACACATGTCAACCCAAGCCTAGCGAACATTTGACAATTTTCTGCTTAAGGGAAGCATCAATTTACTATAACTAGGAGGATTTATGAGCACAATTTGTGTGTGGTGTGATATTAGTTGAAGAAAAGAGAAGAAAAGGAAGTGCATTTGTGATAATGAGTGAGGAAAAATTAGAGGTGTAAGGCATGAAAAACAATCTAAGTCACAAAGAAGAGGTCATGAAATAGAGGAATCTATTATATCAAAAAATTCTTTATTGGGACTAAGCCACACTAGTGAATAGGTGAATTTGTTGTTTTTATACAAAAACACAATTGATTTATAACATTAATAAGTTTGAAATTTCATTTTTTTTGGGCTACCTTTAGTCCGTGGTCACATCCTATGGAGCATGATGCTTATGGTGTAGCACCTAGGGCCTAAGGTCCTTCGCATATTGGTTATTGGCCTTTTCAATTAAAGTGATACTCTTTATTTCTCTGATATATGATATTGTTAGCCCGTGGTTATGTGGTGATAAGGTGCAGTACCTAGGGTTAAAACTCTTAGGACATTGGCATCCAATCGTCTAGTAGCAAGGTTCCTATTAAGAGTTCCATCCTCCAAACCCCTCGACATACCAGTAATTGGAAATATTTTATAGTGTTAAGAGGGATGAACCTCTAATAACTTGATATTATAATATTGTTGTCATGAAATTTGATAACAAGGTTCCATAACATGGTTCCAATATATTGAGTGTAATATTCTTGCTAGAAAAATACTGTGAAATATCAAACATGAACTAGCTACAACAAAAAAATAAACATGCAATATGAAAACTCCACAAGAAAAAAAATTTCAGAACACCATTGAGGATAAATAGAGTTGGGCCTTTTTATTAACTATCCAATGAGAAGCTGAGTAAAAAATATAGTAGAATGTGTGCACCTGAGCTTGCCAATCAAGCACGCAAAACCCAGGTGAGAATGAAGGAATCTCCATGCTAAAATGGCTCACTGATTGTATGCTCTATCCAGAAATTTACTGCTACTGTTGCTGTTGGAGGAAAACTAATATTTGAGGCCTCAAATCTCATCCAAAAATTATGAAAAATTAGGACAATGATCTCCAACCCTGAACCAAAAAATCCCAGAAAGTTTTTTTAGCTAATTCCAACCTCCTAGGATTACCTAAAATTCAAGTGAAATCACCCACTGCCTAGCTCTATGTCCTACCAGAAAACCTACAACTGCTCCACCCAAAATCCCCCACAAAATAGATGAGAAATCACTAAAAGATAGTGCTGAATTGATAGAGTGAAATTCCATTTATTTCTTGGCATAAGATTACAACAATTTCTTTAGCAAAAACAACCCAAATTTTTTTGTCTTACTTGCTATAAAGATGAAATGGCTCACAAAATGTAGGAAAAGAAATATTCGATCAACTCCAAATTTTCTCTCCTAGGGTGACGATCTAAGTTCACCGAAAGAGAGTTGGGATTCTTCAGTTGGAAATCCTTGTGCTAAGAAGCACTGGTTGACTTAGCTCAACAACTTAAGCAAACCTTCAATTTAGAAATGAAATTACAAAACTAGAATCCTCAAAATTACACTCTAACCTTCGTTTTATTATTTATTTTACTTTCTCGTTCCATGGTTCAATTTTTTCCCATACCATGGATTGATCCTTCCCATGGTTTGATTTCCTTGCTTAGTAATCTCCACAACTTACTTAATTTTCTTGTTAAATATATATATATATATTATACTATATCTATTATATATATATAAATATATATATATATATATATATATATATATATATATAATAATATATTATATATAAATATATATAATAATATATAATATAATATTATATATATATATATATAATATTTATAAATATATATATATATATATAATATATATATATAGATATATATATTAACACCAAAATTGCAAAATTTTAAATTTCTATGTTGAAACTTTAATTGGGGATATGAAAGTCCTCCCCTCCCAAATGTTTCTTGCCCTCAAGCGACTGTAGTTCTAGATGATGCAAAATCTATTCTCCCTCCTAAGTGGCATCTTCTTTAGAAAAATACCTCCACTTGACAAGGAATTCGGTAATGGTCATACTCCTCAGCTTCCTTTCCCCTTCTTGTAAAATGGCCTTTGGTGTCAAAATCAAATGCCCCTCATCATATGATGGTGGTAACCCAGTGGGAGCATTCACTCATTGTCTTAGAGACCTTTTTAGGTAAGAGGCTTGGAATACATTATGCACCCTTCTTCCTCGTGGAATCTCCAACTTATAAGCTACCTCCCCCGCTCATCGGATCACCCAATATGGACCATAAAAACAAGGCTAAAGCTTTTTAGCTCCCTTATGCATAAGTGTGGATTGCTTGTATGGTTGTAATCTTGGGAAAACCAAATCTCCCACCTCAAAATGTATCTCTACTCTGCCCCTGCCTGCATATAACTTCTACTGGTTCTATGCCATCTGCAAGTTATACTTGAGTGCTCTAAGGATATCGTGGTTCTCCTGTATCCAATCTATGGCCCCCAGAGATCTGTAATCTCCAAAAACCATATCAACAAAAGTTAGTGCATCCTAACCATACAAAGAATGAAAGGGTGTCATACTTATGAACATGTTGTATGTGGTGTTGTAGAAATACTCCCCAAGGTGCAACCACTTCAACCATGCTCCCTGTTGTCCCATCACAAAGATGTGAAGATATCCCTCCAACCACTTATTCACTATTAGGTCCCTATAATACTAGTGATTACCCCATTACTATTGTAGTTGTATCCCTTATTAATATTGTTATGCCCCTATTGTCCCCATATTTTTATTAATGTGCCCCATAGAATCCCTCTATTGTTATTTTTGTGGCTTTATATTATTATTGTTAGGTCGGATGGGTTATATTATGACTCCTTAGACTCCTATATATAGAAAGGAAGTGTTGTCATTTGTAATCATCAAAGAATTGTTCATTTATGTAATGTAAAGGAGGTTGCCCCCTTGAAGAGGCTGAATTCTAAGGCGTTCAACTATCTTTTCTATCTTTTTATGAGCTGGTTTCATAACATTTGGTATCAGAGCTTTGGATTCTAGGGTTTCGTTGCTCCAAATAGGTCATCGTGACATTTTCACTATAACTTTTTTTCTGCGACGTTTCAGAAGCAAAAAAGAAATCCATTTGAGACGAAATCGCACTGAACCTCAGGTCCGAATATCAGAGCTTTTCACACTATATTTGCAGAGATATCTTCTGAGGAAGTTGGTCTTTTTGCAGACTCCTGAATTACATTCCAAACAGGTGACCTGGGGAAAATCATCATAACTTTCTCTCTGAGCATCGGATTGAAATTTTGTAAGAAGGTACAGAAAGAGGACGGATTGCAGTTTTTTGCATATAATTTTCAGAGTTAAAGGTTGAAACAGGGACACGTGGCACGTCGTACAAGTTCGCTCTACTGAATTAGTCTATAATAGGGTCAGTGTGGGAGATTTGGCATAAATCTTCATTGGAGAATCCAATTGGGGTCAGACTGGTGGCATTGGCAAGAGGACACAGAGGGCTACCGCAGGTCGCAATTTCAGAACTAGATGATCCGAAATTACAGAGATACATCAGAGGCAATATCGAGCTCCTACAAAGTGAAAAAAGGTGTGTAGATTTTTAAAATTTTTCCTTAAGCTGGGTTTGAAAAATTATTTTGAAGGAATTCAAAGGGAATAGTAGAGAATTATTATCGGTAATTGATGCCTCGAGGAAAGAAAATGCAAACACCTAGTAAGCAATCTGAAAGCTCTAGCATGACTCATGAAGAAGAGGAAGAAATGCTACATGATATATCAAAATTAACAGACAAAGTGCAACAAATTTCACTCTCACAAAAGCTAACAGAAGCTAAGATAAATGGCGTGGAATCTAAGATAAAGGGCGTGGAAGCCAAGATTGACGATTTGAAAATAGATTTGAAGGCAGATTTGACAAATTTTCTACAAGAAATACTTACTAATGGTGAAAGGGGAGTAAAGGAAACTCATGATGCGAACAAAAGAAATGTTAATCATGATTTCATAGACTTTAATGTTGGACCGAAGACGCACCATATTCCAAAAATCGATATGAGGAAGTTTGATAGCAAGGATCCCGCAACATGGATATTGCAGATGGAGCAATTTTTCGATCTCAATAATGTGCAAAACACACAAAAGGTACGTATTGAAACTTTATATTTGGAACCAAATCAGTTTATATGGCATAAATGGCTTTGCTCTTGTAAACAAATTATCACTTTGGAAATGTTTATGGAAGAATTGACAACACATTATGAGGATACAAAAACCAACACGTTTTTTAGCCAATGGATAAGTCTTAAACAAAAGGGTTCAATAATGGAGAACATTGAGGAGTTCCAAAAATTGAACATAAGGGTAAAAAATATTCCAGAGGAGCATAGGATTGATGTGTTCGTAGGGACTTTAAAGGATAATATCCAACATGATGTTCGCCTTTGGGAACCCGATTCATTAGAGAAGACATTCAGGTTAGCAAGAAAAATGGAAAGCAAAATTATGGCAACCAGGAAGCATACGACTCAACTATAAAGATGGAAGTGTTGTTGCCCCTAGTCTTCCACAACCTATAAGGTTGACACCACAACAATTGGAAGAAAAAAGGGAAAAAGGGCTTTGTTACAGTTGTGATAACAAATACACTAAAGGTCATAAGTGTGCTGAGAAGAAATTATTCTACATAGATTGTGAAGAGGAAGAAGAAAATGAACAAGAAAGCTCAAAAAAAGAGGATATACTCCAGGAACAAAGCTTAGATAAAGAAGAAATGAATCCGACCATATCTTGTAATGCATTGGCGGGAATTACCACTCCTAAAACAATTAAGATAGAAGGACAAATCAAGAAGAAAAAGGTAATAGTGTTGATTGATTCAGGAA
>APFE031507256.1:0-12849 GCA_000404065.3 Pinus taeda
TTATAATGGCAGTCCTTTCAAAAATTTCTCTTTCCAGTAACGTTTATTCTAGCATATTTTATTAATATGTTCTTTTAGTATGTAATGTTGGATTTTTTATGCTTTTTAGTACTAAATTTTTTTGGTTTGGGAACATTGTCGATACAGTTGGGGCATACTTAATGATGGACATGGCTATACCTATAAAATTCGTTACAAAAACAAGTGGGAGAATTCTATCTCCAATACTCATATTTGTTCATCTCCATCTAAAGATAGGTAGGATAAGTAAAAAACATTTCACAAAATCCATGCTCTAACATAGCTACTTGGCAACTATTTTACAAACTAATTATATAACAAGATACATAGATAGATCATTCCTAATTTTTCAACTGGCCTCAAAGGAAGTACCCGAACTCAACGAGCAAGGATTTTAATCCCAATTCTTTGTTCCATTTAAATTCTTGTTCTCACATTTCTTTCCCATATTTCCTCCCTCTCATGACTGGCATAGAGCTTAATGTTTGTTTAGCTACACTTGCATAAGTGAGTTTTAATGTCTACCCTTGTTACCCCTAGGCTGAGGGAACATCTTCCCTCACTATCTCTAATCATTTTTCCTCCCATGGATTACTAATCTGTTGTTTCACCATTTTTCCCTTGTATTTCTTCTCAATTTTTCCATTTTCACATTTTTTATTTTTTTCACTTATCTTCTTCATGTCAATTTTTTAAGGACTTATTGTGGCTCATTTCCCACTCTTCACTCATATATTTATATTCCAATAAATGAGAAATATATTTATATTCCATATGAGTAAATACATATTTCAGTCCTCGAGGGATTGCTTAGAAAACAAGGCTCATAGTCATTACAAGAAATATTCATTATGAGTCCAACACATTGTCACATGTAGAATTTCTCCCTACCACCCACGCTAAACCTAATTGACTTTCCATGAGAAATATCATTATATTCCATATAAGGAATATACTTATGAGGAATACACTTGTTTTGGTTCTTGATGGATTCACTAGCAAGGCTTCAAACCATTACAAGAAATACTCATTATGAACTTTGTTAGCCCTTCACAAAGCCTTTATTATTCAATGAAATATTCGCCAAGATCTTACAAGATTTTATAATCCAATGGAATATTTTCCATGATTTTACAAGATAATATAATTTGGTGAGAGATTCGCCAAAAAAATTATATATACATATTATATTATTTTAATTTAAAAAAATTGCCCCCTTTTCCATTTTTCCTATGTATCATGGGGATTCACCCATTTATTATATATATAAATTTAGGGATGTTCTTAAAATTTTCCTTGACTGAGACTCCCTAGAATATCTGTTTTGAATTCATCAAGCATATTACCAATTTCTGCCCTACTCACTATTCCAATTGCAGATTTATTTACTCTAACAAGAGAAGGATCTCTTGGACCTTTCCCAGTTTTGGATTTCCCTCTTGAGAAATGAACACTAATTCTCCCATAATGGAGTGTAGATATCTCCCTTCCCCATCATGTTAAGGATATCTATCCACTCATCTCTAATGGCTTTTAATAAAAGAGCTTTTAAGGTATATTCATATAAATTTTCCATCTTTCCTCTTTTCAAATTATAGTTGGATCTCTCAATCAAATCCTCTAAATTTTCATCCTCTCTTTGCATCATTTTGAACACTTCATCTTTGTGATTGGTAGGCATGCAATATTCCAAATACCTTTCCAAAAACACTTTTTTTGTCATTCCATGTTCTAATGGATTGAGTGACTAACCCCATGAACCACTTCAAAGCAGCTCCTTTTAGTGTTGAATGGAACAACTTAAGTTTTTGAGAGTCTTTTAGATAATCATAGGTTCTACACACAAGACTTCAAACTCAAATAAAGATGTTTTAGGATCCTCACTTTTTAACCCATGGAAGTTTGGGAGGACAGAAGGTGAGATATTTTTCATTATGGCATTTGTTTCTTCATCCACTATAGGGAATCCAAAAAAAATTATCTGTTTCCTATTTCCTCTGCCTCCTCCATTATTTCCTCTACCTCTTCCTCTACCCCCTCCTCCAATCAGTGTGAATTCTCCATCCTCTCCTTCTTCTGCCATTATAGTTTCTTTAGGGTCAGTATAGGGTTCAACAAACAAGGTTACTTTCTCCTCCTCTAGTTCTTCTATTAATGCGATATGGGAGAGAGTTTCTACTTCTTCTTCCTCACCAGGTATTCCTAATGCGTCAACTAAAATGTGCTCCCCTGTAGAGGTGCAAAAGGCTACTCCTGTTGTTGGAGATCCAAGATTTTTCTCCTCTAGGACTGACTTGGTAGCTGAAGTAGGAGATTCTTTTGATTGGATTTCTGCCCCTGGAATTTTAGGAGTTCTATGGCTAGGAGTATGAGTTTGGGATGGAGGTGTATCTCTTCTTGTTCTTGGTGGAGTATGTGGGGTTGTAGGAATTGAACTCTTGCCTCTAGCTATAAATCTACCCCTAGAGTCTCTTTCTCTATGCATATCATTTTTTTTTTCAATGTAAGAGATAAAGTTACCTAGTTACACTTCCCCAGCAATGGCGCCAAAATGTTTAGTCAATTTAGTATCCTAAATTGCTTTACATAAATTATCAACCGAGGCTCATAAGTTGATGAAGTGTAGTGCATTGTATGTGCTAGTCAACCCTTCTTACTTCGTTGTTTTGTATTTTATGTTGTTTTGCGGGTTTTTATTCTTTGATCCCTAATGATGTACAATTTGAACTATGAGAAACCGAATCTAAATTTCTTAAAGGTGAACCAAGAGCTCAAAAGCTAGTCAAAATCTAAGTTAAAAGAAGGAAAAACAGAGCATCTATCCTATCTTGTCAGTTGATCCTATGTCAAAAATTAAAAGGTGAAGGTGTAAGGAAAATTGATATCATTACAGAGAATGAAACTAACTGAAGTACTTCAAGTTGCCCAAACCTTCAATTTTGAAAGATAACTTTCTTGAGATGGCATACAAGCAACTTCTTATACTTTATGGTCCAAATAAAACATGCAGAAGGTAAATGATTGGTTTCAATCCTTGCGTGAAGTGAATGTTTAACCAGTTAGTTTATGATGGATATCATTTTGAAATGGTGACCAAAACCATTTATTCACACAGTGCATTGGCAATCTGTACTAGGAAATAAATAAGAGAGAAAACAAAACAGTGAGTAAACTAATCAACAATGCATCCTCATTACTTTCAACCTTACCCTATTTAAAAAAAAAAGTTGTTTCCTTTATGAAATGGGTTAGAGAAACAAGACTGCACCATCAAATTCTAACATTGTGCTATTGATCAGAACTAAAAGAAAACAAACTACAAGGAATCAACTTAAGTTACAAACACTTCTAAAAGAAAATAATGAAAATAAACTGAATAGTAAACAAATAAAAAGAAAAAAACCTCCTTCAATGCAGGGGCCCTCTACAACTGACTGAGTTGAGCTACTAACTAGCTGAAGATACTCTTTCAAATGATCACTGGTCAAAACACGGCTTCATATTATTGACAGGAACAAAAAGTTCAAAATTACAGAGCTATAAGTCTGAGCTTAATACATCCAAAAACTTTGAACTTCTCTTAGTTCTATACAACTGGTAGTTAAAGAAAACATTCATAACTGTATTTTGAGGAAAATTAGCTACAGGTGGTCTACACATATTACAACTAATCTGCGTAAATGTTTGATCAGCTACAGGTGACTTGAATTCGAATAAGGTGGTTGCACAGAACCATTGACACAGGTGGTTGGTCCGAGTTAATGCTTCAATAGATCTGTTGGATTTATTAATTAACCATGAAAGGGTGGACAAAGAGTCCTATTGCTTCTGGGTTTCATAGATTTGACTCCACCTTTGACTGTGATCTTGAGCTGGATTTTTTGTCGATCTGGGCTGGGTGACTAGGATAGAATCCATGTCGAGATGATTCCAGAGATGCACATGTGACCGGTTTCTTTGTTTGACACATGTAACTTGTTCAACCATGGAAGTAGCTACGGAACACATGATTAGTTGCAGAATAGGCTGCGTTCCGTAGCTAATTTGAAAAAACTTATTTCAAATAGAAAAAACATAAAAGTATAACATGTCAATCATTTAATTCATTCCTTGAGACAAAATCTATCATTTATTAGTGATGGGGATTTTTCTTTTATGGAAAACAAGAGAAAGAAGTGAGAAAAGTTGTCAAAGAGAGAGTCATTCTGAGGTCCAACAACCGCTTGACCATTTCAATCAAGGAGTACCTTTTTCATAAATAGTTTATCCCAACCTGAAAAAGGGTTAAATGTATACTGGGTAAACGACGTTTCACAGCCTTTAGCGAGTTCAAAAATGACATGATCTCAGAAATCTTTTCGTGTTTTAGGAGTCTGAAAAGAGTTGAAAGAAGATCCCCCATTTTTATTCTCTTTAACGAGTTAAAAAAGGTAAAAAATACTTGGCAATATTTTCATCTTTTACGAGTCAGAAAGAGCTTAAAGGTGACTCGTCCTAGAGGAATGAGTGGTATAAAGGTAGTAACTGGTTATGGAAATGGAGGAACTACTTAAAACATGTAATGGTCAAGAGGCTGGCTAATAAAATGACTCATTGATGCGGTTCCTCTAGAAAGGAAAAAGTGAAAGCATATGATCGACCAAAGAGATGGTGGCGATGGAATAAAACAACCAAGGCTTATCTAGCAAAAATCAGTTGATTAAAACAGCAACCACGAGATGTAAATCAGGCATGGGTTCATTTTTAACTCTGCTTGGATTTAGTTTCATGTTTACACAAGCTTGAAACGAAAAACTATGCTTGAGATAAGTTTGCATGCCCCTGACAAGATGACTCAATTTGAGGCACATGCCCCCCAAGATTCATTTCATTCAGCTAGTGGATGGAATGAAGGTTCACTTTCAAGATCCAAGAAATACTCGGCTGTGATTTTATGAGGTCTTAATCAAAGACGGGATTTGGAAAAGGGATATGTTTCATTTTTTAATGAGGTTGACACAGTAAAAGAACTTTCCTCGGACATCTGTTTCATTTTTTAACAATGTAGATACAAGAAGAAACAATCCTCGGACCCTTGTTTCATTTTTAACGAGTTTGACACAAGAAAAGGAACTATGCTCTCACTTCTTGATTCATTTTTTAACGAGGTTGTCACAAGACAAGGAACCATCCGCATGACTCCTTGTTTCATTTTTTAACGAGGTTGACACAAGGCCATGAACTATCCTCACGACATTTGTTCATGACCCATACGAGAACATGGCCCCCAAGAGGTCCTCACTGGACAAGAGAACTACACTTTAGGAGGAACACATGTTAATTGGTACAAATGATAGAACAAGTTCCAATGCCCCCAATACATAATTTACTATACCATCTGTGTGATCATCAACAAATGTGGAGATGAAACGGGTAGCCACATAAGATGGAAGGCAGAAAGTAATGAATTTACTCCAATCAAAAGAAATGACAGAACTACTTGGTGGGGGTATCATATGATTTCCCCCATGCTCTGCAGGAATAAAAGAAGGACTCTCCTGAACAACCGGGACGGGAGGGTCACTCTTCAATTCATGGGAATCTGAGGAGACGAGAAGAACATGAGCAGTATGATCACCACTCTCTTCGAGAACAGAGTGAACAACTGAAAGTGGAGCCAAGTTGACACTCTTTTTTACCAATTATCAGTTGGGAACAGAAATAAGAGAGTCATGCTCAGGAACATTAGGATGGGAAAGAGATGAATCCAAGTCAATCTCTTTACCAACTAGGAGAGGGTTAGAAGAAAGCCTCTAATAACCAACAGGAAGTTGGGGTTGAGGAGCTGTAAGGTTTTCCAAAATTTTGGAAGCTTTATCCATAAGAGGACAAAGATGCAGAAGATGCTTCCCTTCGCATAACCTATAGGGTAATCTAATCTTTCCCTTCTTCTTACCATCATTAGATGAAGGTGTAGAATCGACATGATCTCCAGAGGTCCACTGGGATGGTCGATTCATGTGTTGAGACCATACCTCTAAGACTGGGAATTCCAGGATAGTCTCGAAGGAGATGGTCACTCTTACACAGCTTGCAAGGGAATCTGACCTTCCATGGAGGATCAGAAGGTTTGTCTACAGGAGGTGCATTTGCAGTAACAAGCGCACGGTTGGCCTCTCACTTATCTGATTTCTTCTTCTTCGTATTCTTCTTCTTCTTAGCCTCCTGGTTACTGGATTTCAAACTTTCACCAAGCGAAGTAGAAGGGAAAGATGAAGAAACATGGGAAGAAGGTGAGAGTTCAACCTTAGAATAAACATGGCCTGGTTCAGATGAAGGAGATGGTTGAATAGGAGTTGGGACACTCGAGACCACCGAGGTCAAAAATAACCAGATAGATAAACCAATGTGTAAGCCAGGGAGGGGCAATGTTGCCATATAAGGAGCACCATCATTTCCAAAAGATGGAAAAGGACCAGGATTCCAACCCAGGGAAATCCTTGACTGGTAGACTCTAGAAATGTTTCCATTGGAAACAACCCTAAAGAATCACTAAGGAAGATAACTTTTAACCAGGAATATTTCAAGGGTAGTTAATTTTAACACACTGAATCAAAACTTTGCCTTTTCATATTTTACGAGTCGAGAAAGGGACGAAAGGTGACTCTAGTCACTTTCAGAGTTAACAAGCTCAAAAGGACAAGTGCTCGATGATATTTTAAATTTAAAGATCCAAAGGACCAAAATGAGTACTCTAGATTATCTAGGCAAAAGGATTACTAGGTAACCGTGAATTGCAGAATACCTCCCAACCAACCGAGAAGTACAGGCAGGAAATCTCCCCGAATGTTGTGTTCGGTGTATCATGTTTACAAGGTGGCATACTCAACTTCCAACGGATAAAGGATTTCAACCTAGTGGGGTATCCCTTTATATAAACGATGGTATGGGGAGAACAAGTCTATACTAGCACTATCTAGTGCCGAAGTGAATGAAAGCTACTAGGTTTAAAGACGTCGGAACACGTCTCTAGCCTAGACTTCTAAATGTAAGCGTTAAGTGATGGTTGCAAATGGAGGAATTATAAATTTCTATAGAAAGTTCCCTAATATAAGGCTAACCATGGAATAATATGTATTGAATAGTCCAATTCTTTCCATTCCAATGGGTGTTGTTGATGTTTAACTAAGAGTCCAATGGTCACAATATTTGATAGCTTTCAATTTTCAAGAACTTTTCTTGAATTTTTTTTGGGAAGAAAAGGAAGTTGAAATAAGGGGTATCATAGGGAAACTAGGAAAGATAATCAGCTCTAATGGCATCACAAATCTTCTGAAGAAAGAAAAATGGGGCGTAATTGCACAATTATGTTCACCAGGGGTTCAAACATCGAAATCATCTATTTCTCAAGATATCCAAAAAGTCTTGGAAAAGTGTTCCAAGGTGTTTGAGACTCCAAAAGTCATCCCACCTATTCTTGATCATGATTATGTGATCCACATGATTCTAGGAAGTGTTCCTCCAAACATCATGCCTTACAGATATCCTTATGCCTAAAAGAGTGAAATTGAATGTATTGTTGTAGAAATGTTGGAGGCTAGTATAATTCAACCTAGTCAAATTTCTTTCTCTGCTCCAGTAGTATTGGTGCACAAGAAGGATGGATTATGGCATATGTGTCCATATTATAGGGAGCTCAACAATCTCACTATTAAAGATAAATTTCCCATTCTTGTCATTGATGAATTGTTGGATGAATTACATGGATCAATTTACTTCACCAAGCCAGATCTTCGTTCAAGATATCATCAAATTAGAATGAAGATTGAAGACATTTTGAAAACAACATTCAAAACTCATGAGGGACATTATGAATTTTTGGTCATGCCTTTTGGCCTTACTAATGCACCTTCCACATTTCAAGGTTTGATGAATTCCATTTTCAAACCTTTCCTTAGAAAATTTGTGTTAGTATTTTTTTAGGATACACTAATCTACAACAAGTCTTGGAAGGATCATGTTCAACATGTTGACAAGGTGCTCAAACTATTGGAGGAGAAACAATTATATGCAAAAACCTCCAAATGTTTCTTTGGATTATAGGAGGTGGAATATTTCAGTCATATTGTATCTCATGAAGGTGTTAAGGTAGATCCTAACAAAATTAAAACCATTAAGGAAGGGAAAATCCCCACAACCATAAAGCATCTTCAAGGATTTCCTGGGTTGACAGGGTATTATCTCAAGTGTGTTAATAATTATGAGAGAATAGTAGCACCACTAACATCATTACTAAAGAAAGATGGATTTTCTTGGACTCCATAAGCAACAAATGCATTTGAACATATTAAAGAGACAACATGCCAAGCACCAGTCTTAGCTATGTCATACTTCACAAAAAAAATATTGTGGAATATGATGCATTAGGAAATAGAATTGGTGTTGTTTTAATTCAATAAGGAAGACCCATTGCTTTTGAAAGTTGTCCAATCAAAGGAAAGTATTTACACAAACCTATTTATGAGAAGGAAATGTTGGCTATACTACATGCACTAAATAAATGGCAACCTTACCTAATGGGAAGACACTTCAAGGTAAAAACAAATCACGATAATCTTAATAATTTTTGGAACAAATATTTGTTGGCATTATGTTTCTGGTGAGGTTATATGTTACAGATGTTGTACTTGATGGCAACACCCATGGCATGGCTCTCAAAATGATGAAAATTAAGAAGTACGCAGGAGAACAGTTCAGAAGATGCGAACCCGCAGGTACGTCGTGCAGGGACCGCGTCCAGACACGCTGGTTACCCATTCATGAGGTGCATACCCCAGTGCACACACTTCAAGGAAGTAAAACGTGCACACGTGGGGTTTCTTATGTTTAACCCTTGGTATTTAGTCGACGGTATTATGTTATTATGGTTTTGGCCCGTGGTATTGAGCCATGATTTGAGGAAGAGCTTGCCTATATGAAGCAAAGGAGATCATTTGGCTTAGTATGCTTTTGGGTTGAATATCTTAAGATCTGAAATATTTGGGTTATTGTTTCAAAAGGCTTGATCTATATGAAAGTGAAGTAGAAAGCGAATCTGTGAAGGGCGATCTCTCAAGCGCTTGATCAGATCTGGGCATCCGTCTAACTGTTGCACACTGGTGATTTGCAAATTCAGCCCTAATCTGATGTATGCAGGTGTTTAGCGGTGCCTCTACGTGGGTACGCAGAGCAGGAGAAGGCGAGCGGCGTGGGTACGTAAAGCAGAAGAAGGGTGACTGCGTGGGTACGCAGAGCAGAAACGGGCAAACTGCGTGGGTGCGCAGAGAAGCAGCGGTTTAGATGCGTACGCACAGGAAGAGTACGCGGCGCGACAGTGTCTTTGGGTGCGTACCTACTGTGGGAGTACGCGGTGTGATAGTGCATTTGGGTGCGTACTGTACGCAGTGCAGTAGAAGAAGCAGTCCGTGGTCACGCAGTGCAGCAGAAGGAGCTCTGCGGGTATACGCAGAGAGGAAGAGGGTGAAGTGCGTAGCGACGTAGGCCAGTAAAAGAAAAACTGCGTATCTGACTTAAGATCTTCTGTTGAATGAATTTTTCTGTTGATAAGGTGTTTTGGGTTCAGTTTTGTTATTTTGATCCGATTACTGCAGCTGACTGTAATTTATATGTACTTGATGATCATTTGATGTATATGGATCCAGTTTGAAAATTTATGAAAAGTGATCCTTGTAAGAAAAGAAGTAGGGGGTTGTAGCTCCCTTCCAGGAGAGACTGGAAAACGAGAGAGAGTTGTAGCTCTCTGCACGCTGCAGCCTGCGTACTGGTAAAGGACTGCACCAGTACAAGACCATTGTAAAAGGAGTTTCTAAATTGAAAGAAGATAGAGACATATTGCAGCAGGTGGTTTTCACCCACATTGGGTTTCCACCTTATATCCGGTGTTCTTTGATGTGACTGTCTGTTTTTCTTGTTCATGCTCATTATTTATGGTACTAATATGCAAAAATAATTCAAAGTATAAATAAGGAAGATTTGGTAAAAGGACTAGATAATACTGATTCACTCCCCCTCTCAGTATTATTTTCAACACTTTATTGATCAAACCCTTAAGGTAGGGCAACACCATATATTCACTCCTTAAGGAAGGAGAGCACTCCACAAACCATATGCCTGTTCATACAATATTCCTTAACATCTCTCAGTGGGGAGTTTCTAGCCTCTATATAGGCCTCATACATATAATACGATGGGTCAATACCATGGTTCCCTCAATACCATCTATCTAATACCATGGGCCCATTACATTATTACTAATTACTTGTGGTCCCTTACATGATATGGGTTAACCACCTTATTTATTACTATGCCCATCCCATTATTACATTCTTCCCTTGGGTACCTCCCTTTGTACCCCATATTATCCCCCCTAAGTACACTATAGAGTTCCTGGAAATCTCTTCACTCAACACGACATACTGATACATTGTCAAGATTGAGTAGAAGGTTAAACAAAAGAAGTGAGACTTTGAATTTGTGAATCCGAAGCAAGGAAAAGGCGCCCCGAAACCATAGAGAGAAGTTCAACGCGAGGTGACCTAGGACAACCCGCCGAAGCTGCAAGAAAAGAAAAACACCATGAACAAAAAGAAAGACATGGGAAAATGGTGTGATTTCCATAAGAGCTCCACTCTCAACATAAGTGAGTGTCGATCCAAGCAGTCACTTGTGGTTGAGCTAAAGGCTTTTGAATCAGACACATGTTCTGACTTTAAGTCAGAACCAAACAAGGGGAATGACAAGGGGAAGAAGATCATTTACGCAGAGCCCAGTGCCACCATGGCCACCATTAAGATCCATAATAATGAGCATGGAGATTCAGAGGAGGGGGAACGCCTCTTCCACTCACAAATGTGAGTGAAGGGTTCTCTGCTGCAGTTCATTGTCAAAAGTGGGAGCTAAAAGAACCTCATTTTAGTAGAGGTCGTGAAGTAGCTAGGCCTACCGACTACAACACATTCACAGTCGCACACCATTGGGTGGCTTCACCAAGGATGAGATCTCTGTGTCAGCTAGTAGTGTTGCCTTCCCTACAACATCAAGCCCTTCAAAGATGAGGTACTATGTGACGTTGTTCCTCTTGAATTTTGTGATGTATTATTAGGAAAACCATACTTGTGGAAGTGACATGATGTATATGAGTCTATACCTCACTCTATTATTATTACTTTGGGCGATAATTTGTACAAGATACTAGAGGTAGCCCCGCCTACCACCATCTCTTTGATCATTGCAAAACAATGCAATAAGATCATTTCCCAAACCAGGAATTTTGTTTTCCTTATGATTCACTCTTAGGGCAAGAAGAAGGTTGTGGCCACAACTTCTAGATAGGGATCCTCCACAAAGTAGCAACAAAATGAAAAGGTCATGGAGGAGTACAGGGACATTTTCACCCCACCTATAGGGGTACCTCTACACTGCCAGGTCAAGCACTCCATTGATCTGACCCTGAGTGCACTGCTACCCAATGGACTGATCTATTGATGCTATGTTATGGAGAATGATGAGATCAAGAGGCATATTCAAGAGCTTTTGTAGAAAGGGAACATCAGGCCAAGCTCATCACCCTATGAGATCCTAACTGTATTCGTACAAAGGAAGGATGACACTTGGAGACTCTGTATTAACTATCGGGCACTGAACAAGATCACTGTCCAAAATAGGTACCCAATCCCATGGATTGATGACCTTCTGGACCAGCTCAAGTAGGCCAAATATTTCAAAAGATTTACTTGAAGTCTATTTATTATCAAGTGCCCATCAAACCCTCTGATGTGTGGAAGACTGCCTTCAAATCCAGGGGGGCCTTTTCGAATGGTTGGTCATGCCTTTTGAGTTATTGAATGCGCCCAAAAACTTCATGAGATTAATGACTGACATCTTACGATCCTTAACCAATGCATTCGTGGTGGTGTATTTAGATGACATATTGATCTTCAACTAGAGTTGGGAAGAGAACCTCCACCATATTCGACAAGTCCTTCAAACCTAGTGACAACACAAGTTGTATGTTGATTTGGAGAAATGCACTTTTGGCATGAACCAAGTTCAATATCTAGGGTACATCATTGATTATAAGGGTGTGCATGTAGACCCAACCAAGATACAAGTCATTCATGATTGGCTAGACCCAACCACTCTAACAGAGCTTCGCAGCTTTCTGGGTCTTTCCAATTTCTATCACATGTTTGTTTTGGGGTTCTCTCATGTCACTTGGCCTTTAAGTCAAGTCACCAAGGGTAGAGTGAAATAAAATTTCTCTTCGTCTGGATACCAACAGAAAGCATTTTCCAAGTTGAAGCATCACCTCTACTCTACACCAATGCTCACATTACCAAAAATGAAACAACCCTTTGAGATCAAGATAGATGCCTCCAATGGAGCAATATTTTGATCTACATGGTGTACCACTGTTACAAAAGGTATGTATTGCATCTTCATGTTTAGAACCAGATCAATTTTTATGGTATGAAGGGCTTTGTTCTTGTAAACAACTTGTTACGTGGTCAATTTTCACGGAGGAAATGATAGCACATTATGAGGATACAAAGATCAACACATTCTTTAGAGCAACACCACAACAACTGGAAAGAGTAAAAGGGCTTTGTGACATAATGGAAAGAAAAATTATGGAAACCAGGAAGCATACCCCTCACAACTATAAAGATGGAAGTGTTGTTTCTCCTAGCCTTCCACAACCTACAAGGGTTACCCCACAACAATTGGAAGAAAAAAGAGAAAAAGGGATTTGTTACAATTGTGATAACAAATGCACTAAAGGTCATAAGT
>APFE031507256.1:16905-51814 GCA_000404065.3 Pinus taeda
TGGTGATTCCTCTTGCGCCTGTTAACAACTTACATCATTGGCTGGTAATCAGGTGATGTCTTTCCATGTTCGACTCCAAAACATTTTTCACATGGATCGACTTGTACTCCAAGTGAAGATTGGTCGAGTTTGAAGACCTCAGATCTAGTTTCATCCATCCGGGCTGTGATATATTTAGGAATATAAAAACATCAACTGTACATCATTGCCGAACAGATGATCATCCAAATCAAAGGATGATGTGTCCATATCATTAGTCTGTCACACAGATGATCGTCTGTCCTATGTACATAAAAATGAGTTTGTAAAGCTGAGCATGGGAATGCCCGCCTCAGCTAGATCATGAAAAAATGTTGTCAAATAATGTATTGTATTGTACATTATTACAGGTCACCTCCAAGCTTGGAGAAACTTAAGATCCTCATAGTAAAGCATTTCACCCGACATAAAAAACGATTAACGACCTCATGCTTTAGGGGGAAACTGTTATAGACATTTTTAGGCACTTCAACCCCAATCAAAAAGGTCCATAAACTAAGGGCTCTTAATTCCCTAAAAGGGTTGATTCACTGCCTAAAGGAACAAGGTCAACTGATTACATCATCTCCCAGAAGTTCTCCACTAAAAACTGCTCATAAATGGTCAAAACTGGACCATACTGAAAGCTCCACGCAGAGGGTGCAATGCATATCACCTTCTCAATGAACAGGGTGTGATGCATACTATTTTGCTCCTCTGTAGGGTGCGATGTTCGAGAATGGACAAATGGCAGAGACCAAAATGCGAGGTGGAAGATCATGGAATCTTCCATAAGCTTCCCCTCTAACACTTGCCACTCCATTTTCGACCAGGGATGAGTAAGAGATCTTCATTCTCCAAGTGGAAGCAGGAAATATCAAAGAGAAGACACTAGTCAAGATCCCAAAAGATGACTCAGCTACCTGTAATCATCTATATATGGATCCCTCATCACAAAGATCCAGAGGCTAGAATTTTGTAATCTTTAGAGAAGTGTTGTTGGTATTCTGGTGTACATTCACAATGTTGGGTGATTTTTCTTTGCTTGAGGTGAAAGAAGGGCTTCTTAGCTAGAGGATGATGCTGGGTTAGAGCTGCTCATGGTTGTAATCCTCTTGCTGCTTTTTATCTGAATAAAGCTATTCTCGTTTCCTTCCATATTTTGGTGTACTTGTTTATATATGCTTCTGTATGGTTAATGTACATCTAATCCTACATTATTTGTGAATTTAGATCCTTGTTTCTTGCATAGTAGTATGTTTTTGTGATTCTACAAGTCATTTTGAAGCTGAGCAGACAAAGAGTGAACAACAAAACTCTATCAAGAAGGAGAGGGGATCAAGCGCAAGACTCAGGTTGGCCCTCTTGGTTCTCCTCTCATCTATTTTCATAAAAGGAATCAATAGTAGACTTTGATTGTTTGTTTCTAAGATAGCCACCCATCTTAGTGGGAATAGCAGCATCCGTGTGGACACTATTCCCGTATAACACTCACGGTTCTACCAAACCCAAGGTCATAAGTGACGCACTGGACCACATGTTCCAGTGGAAGGCTCTAGTATGGAGGGGCTAACCCTTAAGCCTAGACTTGTTCATGTCTCTAGCACATGACGACAACACATAGTTTTTGGTGCTCGGAGATAGGCGCTATGAAGTGGGGTCCAACCCTAGGGTGATATGTTGTCCACAAGACCATGCACCAGAAGTCAAGGGGCCCAATGGGAAGGGCGGGCAGTTAGCCTAACCGTTGGTCCCATGGCACCCAATAGGAGCATGACCCCATGTTTAGGGGCTTAACCGGTGGGGGCGGGCGTTAAGTCCCAACTCTTGGCCCTATGTGGCCCATATGGATGTGAATTTCAGAGTTAAGGGGTTAGAGGTAAAATTAATGATCCTACAAAATGCCGCAGCAACGGGCAAAATTTTCGTTCCGTTAGTGAAAAATAGTGTGAATTTCTAGGACAGTTAGAATATTGGTCAAATTTGTAGGACAATTAATAGTTAAATTCATATGGAGCTTTGCAGAGCCATAAATTTTGGAGTTTTTGGCCAAATTGAGCTTAGAAAGAGTGCAATTAGGGGTTTTTAGTTGTTATGAATCCATTGGTGACCTATAATTTCTGATTTTATCACATCTAAGTAGTCATTTTGCAATATTGAGACTAAGCGTGTATGGATCAATCATGGTTTGGAAGCAATTCTGGAAGGTGTGAGAAGGCCTTGTTGTAGGGGTTTTCTTACCTTCAAAAGTCTATTGTAGTAACTGTTACTTGCAGGGTTCAAATTAGGTTCATGTTTCTCATTATGTTATGTTGAGGGAAGTTTTGTTATATGCTTCAATGTGGAATTGAAGTGTTCACATGCTCATTTTAGCTCATTTTAGTTGGAGTATGACATCTTTGTAGGAGATGCTTTGAGTTGTTGCATTTGACCATTGCGTGGTTGTATGTGAGCAACATTTGATAATGGTTAAAAGAATGAATCAATTTCTAGGAATCAAGAATAATGACTCTCCTTCACATGATAGAACAACTATGTCGACAAATACAAGAAATTTATTTTGTACTCATTGCAAGATGCATGGGCATGACGTTGAACGATGTTGGAAGTTACATCTAGAGCTTCATTCAAACAAAGGTAAGGAGATTGTGAAACATAATACACGAGGTGGAAAAGAGGAATCACAACAATCCTAAGCAACCTTCAAGGCAAAGATGATGCAAGAAGAGAACCCATAAGCCTAAGAGAGGCAAAGTTTGGGTAGACTTCTTATAAAGTTCCTTTGTAAATTTTGTAATTACTTGTTGTTTTTTACCTGTTTAGATATTTTTTTGAAAGTGAAAAATCATTATCACTATGTTCAACAAGTAGATGCTTTTAATTGATGTATGTATTGGCTTATTTGTGGTCCACATGTTCAAGGACTTTGTGAATGTACAAGATTGTTGTTCAAAGTAGTCTACAAGTTTGTCATGTATTCACTAATACAAGTATTCGATATGAAACTTGTGTGAATATAATCTTTGTTTTAAATATTGTACAAGATAACTATGTTTTGTAGGCAAGGCCAATTATATCAGGGAAAATTTTTCAGTATTGTACTTTTGATGTACAAACTCAGCTTGAAGATATTAAAGAAATTTTATGTTGTTTCTAAATTCCAAGATGGAATCAAGTTTGTCTTTAACATTTTAACTTCAAGATGAAGAGTTTTTGAGCCATGTGAAGATGAGATTAAAGAGAGTGTTCAGATTCCACCCATCATTATTTTGTTCCTGCATTAGCAATAAGAATGATGGCTCAATTATTAACAGGATGGTAGGTATTCACGAAGAAGAAAGGTGAAGTGCCTTTATTGGGGTTTGAAGGGCACCAATTGAAAATTATGATTTTTGGATTGAGTTTTTGTGTTTTCTGAGTTCCAGCCTCTTTATATTAACTATGGAAGTAAACTTTTGGAGTCCAAATGTTCCTATTGGGGTGGTGTGATTAATCAATTTTTAGCGCAAAATGGAAGTGCCGAGAAAGTCTTGAAATTAGAACCAAATAGAAGTTCTCATCATTTTGAATCCAACTACATTCATTGCAACTCAATTTGACATCGTATGCTCCAGATATCGCATTCTGATCATTTTCCCAAAGAAGTAAAAGTTGAGCTGGGAAGTTGAGGTTGACTGCACTACTGAGTTAGCTACGTGACCATATAGGTACAAGACAACCAAAAGATGACAAGTGGCATCATCCTGTTCATTCATTTTTGGAGCATTTGATTGGTTTGTGATGAACCAGTAATATGGTGCCACCTGGCCCTAGTCATGGGATGCAACATGGCACCCTGGGGTCATGCAAAATTAGTGTTATGGCAGGAGTGAGGTTCGAGTGGTGTGAACCCCCAACCTCTCACTTCACAGTGGAGAACCTTACCAACTTATCTTGCAGTGTTTCTTATTATACCATGGGCAAAAACCATATTTAAAGTTTATTTCTATGCTCGTTGGAGAAAGGGGTCAGGCTACCAGCCCTAGCCCCCAGTCATGTTGGTGTCACACACACTTGGCGTGGAGGGTTTGGAGCTCATAGAAGAGTGAGCTAATCCACAGTACCAACACTTGTTTTTGTTAAATTCCATGAGACCATGACACAATGGTGGAGAGGGCTAAGGGTTCAGCCCAGTCCAAGGTCATAGGTGGCTCACTGGACCACAGGCTTTGGTGGAAGGTGCCAGTATGGAGGGGTCAACCCTTAAGCTCATCTCTTGTCATGACTCTAGAACACAACCACAACATGGGTTTTTGGGTGCTCAGAGGTAGGTGCTACGAAGTGCGGGCCAACCCCAGGGTGATATGTCGCCCATAAAACTATGTGCCAGAAGTGAAGGGGCCCAACAAGAAGGATGAGTGGTTATCCCAACCCTTGGTCTCATGGCACCCAATAGGACCGTGACCCCATGTTTAAGGGCTTAACCAGAAGGGGTGAGCATCAAGGTCCAGCCGTCAGCCCTATGTGGCCCATATGGCCGTAATTATCGGAGTTAAGGGGTTAGAGGAAAAATTAATTATCCTACAAAATGCACTGAAAGAGGGTGGAAGTGTCGCTCTAATAGCGAAAAATAGGGAAAATTTGTAGGACAGTAAGATTGTTGGTCGAATTTGTAGGACAATTAATAGTAAATTCTTATAGAGCTCTGGAGAGCCATTAATTTTTTATTTTTTGTCCAAATTGAGCTCAGAAAGAGTGCACTTTGGGGTTTTCAGATTTCACGAATCCATTGGCGATGTCTAATTTCTGATTTGAGCACATCTAAGTAGCCTTTTTTCATATTTGAGACTAAGGGTGTATGGATCAATCAGGGTTTGGAAGCAGTTCATGAAGGTGTTTGAATATGGAGAAGGCCTTGTAGGGGTTTTCTCGCCTTCAGAAGTCTACTGCAACAATTGTTACTTGCAGGGTTCAACTCAAGTTCATTTTTCTCATTATGTTATGTTGAGGGAATTTTTGTTATGTGCTTCAATGTGGAATTTTAGTGTTCACATGATCATTTTAGCTCATTTTAGTTGGAGTATGACATATTTGTAGCAGATTATTTGAGGTTTTATTGTTTGTTAGACTTCTTTGTAGGAGAACATTACCTTGTAGGGGTAATAGCCACTTGTTTCCAGCAACTAATTGTTTATGTACTCCAATTTTTCTATTGAATATATGAGTGGTCTAACTATGTTGGTAGGCCCAAAGATGTAACCTAGGATGGGTGAACTCCATAAAGATATATTTTTGTATCTTTTCATTATGCCTGCATGATTTATATGCTATTATGCTGCTTATCTTAAGTTACATGTGAAGACTAATTCATGACTTGAAGATACATTGGAAAAAATTGTTTTGTTTCAAGACCCATTTTACCTTGCAAAGCACCAACATGACCCTACTTTTGTTTTTATTTTATTTTGGAAAAGAGGAACAAAACAACTACTCCAATTTTAGATTATTTTATTGGCCAAGGCTAGATCAGGAATATTATAAATGTCATGTTGTCATCAAGATATTGATTGTTCTGTAATTTTTTTTCTAAATTTTCAACAAGAAGGTTGACAATTCATGGGATATGTATATTCACCCTATAAATATGTTAAAGTTTTCATATATTTTCCATATGGAGTACACAATAGAGTTTCATGCAAGCCCCATTATTTAGAGCTACATGTATTTTTTTCTACCTCATAATGAGATTCAATGAATTTCAATAGTAAGAAATAATTGAACATACTACATATATTAAATCCATGATACTTCAATTATCGATTTTGTATACTTTTTATTCATCACCATTTGAAGTCTTACATCCTCCACTTATTCAAAACTACTATACTCAATAGAATGTAAAGACTAGATCATCATTATTTAAATTTTCTGTGATGCTTAATCCACTTGCCCAAATTAATGGTTAACTCCTAGGGATTTATCAACGAAATGTAATCATCATTGTTGATGTAAAGTTCAATACTATTTGATATATTAATAATAAATAATAAATATTACAGAAAGAAAAAAAATGGTATTAAAATGATAAAAGATGATAATAATTAAAGTAAAATCTGGTTATAAAATATTAAAAGATGATGATAACTAAAGTAAAAGATAATAATGGGTAGTCTTAATAAATCAAACATTCCAAGTAGTTATAGAGGAAATTAAAATATGATCTCTAGGAGTAGAGAGTGTGGTAGGCCTCAAACCCTATTATAATGGAAATCTAGCTATAAGGTGTAGTAGCTTATCTACCTCATCTCTACCATAGATAGTATGGATATCTTGAGATACTAAGCAATTTGGTTACTCCCCCCAAAGCTAGATAAGAACCATTTCATATGATGTCCTTATAGGGATACCTCTCACATTGGGGCCAATCACCACCTCTTGGGTAGTCTTAATAAAACTAGTTTAATAATATAGGAAAAGGGTAACCAATAATAATGATTAAAAATCATTCAAAGAAAATGTGAAGTAAATAAAATATTGAAAACTGCATGATCAATTAACTAAATGATAAGTGGAACTGATGCATGGAATATTTTGCACAGATAGACTATAAGAATTTTATCAAAATAAGGGTGGATAAACGAGTGTGACATCTTTTGGTTTGAGAAACTAATGGAAAGACTTAGAATCTACAACATGTAGTTGGTTGAGAGCTCAAGAACTCTTAGTTGTTCTTACTAAGGATTTGGTTGGGCGGAGAGTCATTTCCCACACTTGGTTGCAAGTCAATAGGATGAAGGTTCAAAACATGATGGCTTACATTCATTTCCTTTGTAATTGAGTTCCATTCTACAACTCTCATGCAAAATTACCCCTCCTCACTTCTCATGAGGATTATGCAATAAGATTGTCCTTGATCATTTTTCGTGCAAATAATGGAATTTTATTTATTTTCATTAGTCAATGGTTATAAATTTGTGTGTTTATTTTACATTAATGGATGTAATCTATGTTCGTTATTTTGAATATTAGATATGGTATTAGAGAATCATTGCAACCTTGTTGCCTATGAATCTATATACAACTATATATAGCTAATATTTATATACATGTTTAAGCTATTAAATATATATTTTTAAATATTTCCTAGAAACCTTGACATTATCATAGTTAAAACCCATTCAATTATAAATCTGTAACCAAAATATTTATCTTCTTTTGTGTTTGTTTCAAAATTATTTGTTGAAATTTATGAAACCATCTTCATTAAGGACACTATGAGAAATATCCCATCAAGCTATCAAAAATGAAAAAAGGCATATTTATAAATATTCATCAAGGTAATATAAAAGAGGAAGAGCACTAGATGCTAAGGTGCATAAGGTTATGTTTGTGAGTTGGTGATAAAAAAAAATTATTTCGTAAATGAACTAAGGTTACATTTTAAAAACAAAACAATGTTGCTACTTACATTCATGCAAAAGAAATCGCGGGATATAATCATCTTGTGGCATAGGTTGGAAGTTTCTTATACATATCAGCATGCACATTGACTTCTTATGCCTTATCATAGACCAACATTAACAAATTGGTGTAGAAACGACTTCATCTTAACTCCCTACCTCTATGGTGAGAGATTAATGCGCATATCTATGTATTTACACCAAATTCAAGAAAAAATAGGGCTTGAATACATGACCAATTATTTATACCAATTTTTGTCATGTATAGAAATGTAGAAATGCTTAGGAAAGGCCATAAAAACTATAAACCTTTAATTCTTTTTCTTTTGCAGATTTGAGAGATGTTATTCTTTGTGCTTGTAATGAGGAAGCATATCTAAATGGTGAAACTAAAAAACACTTTAACCAACAACTAAGTGATGGAAAACTAGGGAAACCACTAGCGTCCAAACATAAAATGAAGTAGATTTAGATATTGGTGATGTAGTTTCAAACATTCCTTTTCATGGAGATTATGGAGCGATTGTAATAGGAATTCAAATAGATTATCAAAGGAAAACAAAAACTCATGGAAATTGGAGACACCGAAAGGTTAGCTGAGCAACATAAGATAACCCAATTATTATAAAGCTTGGAGCCAATGATAAGGTTTACTAAGCATACCAAACAAAAGATTCACATTGAAGTTGACCAATGTAGAGAATTTCGATTATGACCCAAAATTGGACGTAGATTGTGAAGAAATTGGAACAACTATGGAAGCAATATAAGATATGATCAACTGGTTGCAACAAGAAATATAACAAATAATAGACATAGTAGCTTAAGATGAATAGATGAAGGAGATATAGAAAGTTGATGATGAACAAGACCAATTATTTCAGTTCACTAGAAAGATCTAGTCATAGACAAGGCAACTTTTACTAATTGTGTTAAAGCACTACAACACATTACAAAAATCACATAGTTCCATGGAGATGAATTAGCGATCATTCTAAGAGACTTAACCTTAGGCACCCAACTTTGACCAAGTAAATGTATACCTAGTGAGTCTAAACATTTTAATGAGTAAATGAACAAAGGAATTATATAAATTCCTTAACATAAAAAATAAAGTTAAAATTTTGGAGATGGTCTACAGTGCAGCCGACAAAAGCCACACAGTCATAAAGGATATGTCAAAGTATCATCTACCGATAGTGACACAACTATATGACAACTACCGACTTAGAGTCAACTTTACACTTTCAAATTTTAAGCAGGCAAAACTCTCAATTTAATGACATGGAAGTTCTCTTAATTTCTAGAGACTTCAAACATTCAAACTTGGAATTCAAGTTTGGAGTATATATTAGTAATTACCTTTGAAGGTGTACAAATTACATCTATTTAAGGTTTATGTACACTTCATTGAGTGTCATTTCATTTAGTGTCTTCTGTTGAGAAAAAAATTAGTTTAAAGTGTAATGCATTTTTTTAAGATTCAGAAAAATGTAATGTATTGCAAGAAAAAAAAATCGTAAATGACATTTTCTTTTAGTGTATTAGAGACATTTTTAGGAAAAACGTAATATGTTGTAACTAAAGAGGTATTTGAAGTATTTGCCCCATAGATATTATATTTTAGGAAAAAGGTAATATGTTCTAATCGAAGAGGTATTTGTCCTATAGATATTATGTTATGCGGGTGGAAATAGAAATTACTATGTAATTTTTTTTATTTTTTTTTTGTATTGGTAGGTTAAACATAAAAAAAACAATATAGCATTGAGAAGTTATTTTCTACCAGTAAATTTTGGTACAATAAAATAATAATGATACTAATAATAACATTAAATTTAAATAAAATAATAATGATAATAATAATAATAACACCAAATATGTGTTTAAGAGTCTTTTGTTTGTAGAATAAGGGAGGTGACTCTATGTAGTGATTGGATCATTAAAGTCTATAGAATTGTACATACTCTACTTTTTTTGGATTTGAACCTACCACTTTTTTGGAGGAAACACATGTTTTACTATACATCAAATTATACAAAAAGATATTTTTATGTCACATGTTTCATGAAAATGATTCTTTTGTTGTGTAATATAGTGCATGAAAATCATTTTTATAGTGCATAAAACCAATTTTTGTGCAATGTGACATAATGCAGGAAGATAATTTTCATGTGATACATCACACTGTCGAAAATACTATTTTCAAGCAATACATTACACCAAACAAAAGAGTATTTCATGCAAAACAAAATCATTTTGCATGAACATACTTTTTCTATGATATGTTACACTATACATAAATTTATATTTGTATGTTTGATTGCACCACATAAAAATGAAATTGCTCTTTGCCACAATTCAAACATTTTTAGAACAATGTGATACATTATGATTAAAGAGGATTTTCTATGCAATAGATGTGTCATAGTTGTTGACATATTTTCATGCATTACCCCAACTAGCCCTAATTAATCACCATTCTTCACCTATCTTACAAACCATCCATAGTTCTCTTTTATTTTAAAAGAAATTATATACTTAGTTATATTTTTCAAACCTTTTGCGGAACTTCTCAAACCAAACAAGAACTCCACACTCCACACACCTTCCACTGCACATCCATACTTCTCTCTTCTCTTTAAAAATTTCCATACCTAGTTATATTTTTCAAAACTTGTGCAGAACTTGTCAACCCAATCAAGAATTCCACACTCCATACACCTTTCATTCTGCGCTGTTTCCACTCTATACCTTTGCATATAGTTGTTCTTTCATTTCTCTTATACTTAGAAACTTTTTGTTAGTGCATGGAAAGTAATCCATAAACTTTTGTCTGCACATCCCATTTCTCTACAGATATGAACATTTAGCACTATGATATCATTTAGTCTTATAAAAGTGGTCTCTCCACTTCCAAGCCATACATAGTGAAATTGACAAAAAACCCATTTTTCGCCTTTCAAGACTAATTCAAGGTTCATTTAAGAAAGCCAATCCTCAAGGAAAAAGGTGGTGACATGGAATTATGCTAATGCAATCTTCCATCATTCCATGTAGGGAAAATTTTAGTGGCTATTATTCGCAGGTGGGATAATTTTATGTGTTTTCCAAAAAACAAAACGCCAATTTCCATTTTTCCTAAAAATTACTCACCCAAATTTTATATCATAAAATTGTTTTACCTTAAAAATCACCAAAGTTTAATAGAGACTACATATAATCATTAGAAATTTGAATATTTTTATAAACATATCTCTAAACATTTTGTAGTTTCTATCTTAGGGACTGGTAAGATTCACCAAGATTTCTAAATTTTAAGATAAATTTACATCATGAAAATTTTCCCTGATTTTGTGAAAGACACACCCTTGATTACTAACTCCAACTTGTGATTCTTGCATGTCATGATGAAGGAAGAATACCAATAAGGGATGTATTAGTAAATTTCACGTATAAATTGGTTTTTCAAATAGCTAAGAGATCTATGATATAACACTTGACCTTTCATATATATCAAAGTTCCTTGAATGAATAAAAAATATGGTGAGTAAATATAACTAATTCGTTGTTAGGTCCCTATAATACTAGTGTATCCCCCTTGTTGTTATTGTATTGTAGCCCCCTATTGGTATTGTTGTGCCCATGTATACCCCATATTATTATTGTAAGGAGGTCTTATAATTTGTATCATCCAATAAATTTTCATTCATGTAATGTAAAGGAGGTTCTCCCCTCGAAGAGGGTAACTTTTAAGTCATTCATCTATCTTTTCTTCTGTTTTGTGAGCTAGTTGCATAATATTTGGTATCAGAGCTTTCAATTCTAGGGTCTTGCTTCTTCAAACAGGTCATCTTGGAATTTTCACTAAATACTAGTCCTATCCTTGATGAATTTTTAGATGTTATCCTTTAAAGTCCCTATGAAGACATCAATCATAGGCACCTATGGAATATCAGTTACCCTGATATTCAAATTTTTGAAGTCCATATTATGCTCCACCATTGAACCCTTTTGTATGAGATTTATCAATTGGGTAAAGAAGGTGATTGTCTTTGTATCCTCATAATGTGCTATCATTTCCTCTATAAAAATTGACCAAGTGATAAGTGGTTTACGAGAACAAAACCATCAATACCGTACAAACTAATTGCGTTTTAAATATAAAGATACAATGTGTACCTTTTGTGTGTCTTGCACATCAAGGAGATCAAAATATTACTCCATATGTAGTATCTGTGTTACTGGATCCTTTCCATAAAAATTTCTCATATCGATCTTTGGAATGTTGTGGTTCTTAAACCCAACATTGGAGTCTCTAAAATCATAATTGATTTTCCATTTGTCCTCATCATGATTTTCATGGATTACGCTGTCACCACTAGGAAGCCTTTCTTCTAGCAACTTCTCCAAATCTTCCTTCAACCCTCCTATCTTAACATTCATCATTGATTTCATGTCTTCTTTTAAACCATCGTTCAAAACTCCCATGTCCCTTTTTATACCATCTATCTTAACATTCATCAACATGCCTTCTAATTCATTTTTTGTTACATTTTGTGATAGCGAAATTTGTTGCAAAGTTGGTCTTGCAATTTTGATATATTGTGCTACATTTATTCCTCTTCTTCATGTTTCATATAAGAGCTTTGATGTTGCTTACAAGGTGTGTCCATTTTTTTTTTGTTTCGAGGAATTTTGGAATCAAACAATGATATTTATGCTTCACTATACCCTTTGAATCACTTCAAAATATTTTTTCAAACAAGAATTCATCAATGATAGGACTAGTATACAACGAAAATGCCAAGATGACCAGTTTGAAGCATTGAAACCCTAGAATACAAATCTATAATACCAAAGGTTATGTAACCATCTCACAAAACAGAGGAAAAGATAGATCAATGACTTAAAAATTATCCTCTTCGAGGGGGGGGGGGGTGGAATTTCTTTACATTACATAAATGAACAATTCTTGGATGATACAAATGATAAGACCTCCTTGGTATATCAGTGAAAAACTCCCAATTCAAATAATGTTTCCAGAACTTGATGAAGAAGGAAAAATCATATTTGAGCCTGGAGCAGTCATGAAAACAAGAACCAAACAACTACAAAATCGATTAATTTTAGAGTATCTGATTAAGTGGAAGAACTTACCCGCTGAAGCTTCCACATGGGAGGATGATAATTTTATATAAAAGCATTCAAAATTGCTCAAGTGTTGAGGAAAACACTTTTTTGAAGGAGAGGGGCATGTATTCATAGGGAATTGAAACTATAACATCCAACAATTCATCAATGACAAGACTAGTATATAGCGAAAATGCCAAGATGACCTATTTGAAGCAACAAAACCCTAGAATCCAAAGCTTTGATACAAAATGGCATGCAACCAACTCATAAAACATAAGAAAATGTACATCAACGACTTAAAAATTATCCTCTTTAAGGGGGAACCTCTTTTACATTACATAAATGAACAATAGGATGATACAAATGATAAGACCTCCTACATTATTATTCTTATTTAGGCTCTGATTATATTGTGACCCCTTAGACTCCTATATACACTAAGGAGGTCTTGTCATTTGTATCATCCAACAATTATTCATTTATTTAATATAAATGAGCTTCCCCTCACGAATAAGATAAATTTTAAGTTGTTGATCTATATTTTATTTTCTTTTGTGAGTTGGTTGCATAACATTTGGTATTAGAGCTTTGGATTCTAGGGTTTCACTACTTTAAATAAGACATCTCGTCATTTTCACTATAATGTTTTCTCTACAAGGCTTTACAATTTGAAATTTTTAGCATGTGGAGTCGAAAGCTTGGTGAGATTTTTGTAGAAATTTAATATCTTGGTTCATTATATTTTCTTATATATATTTCGACGAATTTAGAGTTTTTGTAGGCTCCAATATTCACTCTCAAACTTGTGACCTAGGGAAAATCGACATAATTTTCTCTCTGAGCCTCAGATTTGAATTTTTTGAGAAGTGAATAAAAGTACACAGATCTTAGTTTTCCATGTATAATTTTCAGAGATGAAGGTCAAAACATTGACAAGTGGTATTTCATACAATTTCGCTCTACTAAACTGATGTATAATCAAGTCATTTTTGGAGATTGGGCATAACTCTTTCTTGAAGAATATAATCTCGGTATAACTTATGGGGTTGGAAATAAGACTCAAAGGGCTACCATAAGACAAAATTTCAAACCTTGGAGATCCTAAATTTCAGAGATACAACTGTTTCAGACCTAAATCCCTAAACATTTCTCTCGTTTATACCTTCAAAACATCCCCCATGATTTGAAAGGATTTCATAATTTCCTGCTCAATCCCATCGCTACTAGTTAGAGGAACGAATTCACCTGGGGTTGAGTTTGAACATAAATTATCTGTAGAATTTCCAGCTTCAACAATTTGTTGTGCCTATGAATTACTTCTAGAAACTTTACCAAATACAACATTGGTGTCTCCAAAAGCTTGGTTTTTGTCTCTTAGGCTTGAAGCATGACCCATTAGCTCTAAATCCATGATTCAGAAATACCAAATACCAAATACCACTCTATATCCACCTTTCCTTCACTTCAAGTACACATCTACAATTGGAATTAGAATTTTTTTTTGAATAACAATGAATGCTTTCTTACGAAATGTACATGGATTCTGTCATCGAAGCTAAGTTTCCTTGAACACAGTGATGAAAAGGGCGATTCATCAATGCAAAGTAGATTAGACTTGATTCTTGAATTCATGCTTCCTTAAGGTTTTAGTTACAATCATTATTATTGGAAACATCAAATTTCCTTTTTCAAAACAACTTTCCACATTATGCAATTAGAGTATTAATTTACATTCTACAAGTAGACTAATGTTTCCATTTTTGCAATGAGGGTAGTGTTTGATTTCATGATATTCACTTCATTGCATCAAATAAACAAAATAATGACACAGTGGATGTTGCACATACAAAGCTAAACCTCTCAAGTTTGTATGGACCTTAGGTTGATAATTTAAGTTGGTAGCCTTGGGAGTTGCAACATTCTTGTTGAAATACTGGGCCTCATCACTTTTTGGCACTGTTGCCAGGGAGGTTTCAAAGTATGCATTGTTTTCTTCCATAGTCGATTCATTTCATTTACTTTATGCAAGAACACGAATTTCATTAGTAATATTTCATTTCAAAGACAAAAAAATTGTATTGCATTAACATTCTTATTCAAATATTTTTTATAAAAAAGAAATACTTCTCCAACACCAAACCCCCACACTTGATCACATGGTGTAGTGAGAACCACACCACAATCTACTTTTGCAGGTAGAAGAAGAATATGTGGTAGAGAAGGTAGAAGAAATGGATGGAGATGATGACAATGAAGAAGATCCTCTTGGATTTCCAATTCAAGATATTGAGATCAGTGTTCATATGAAGAACATTCATCCGTCTTTCCTTCCCAACTTCCCTGGTATAAGGTTAGAGGATCTGGAAACGTTTTTATTTGAATTTGAAATGCTTTGTAGATCTTAAGGTCACTTACTAAAAACTCAAAAATTGATATTGTTTTTAGCAACATTGAAGGATATATATCTTAAATGGTTCATGAGTTTAGGGACTAATTCAATAAGATCATGGAATGATACGGAAGATATTTCTAGAAAAATATAAAGATCATGATATGAAAGATGAAATATTTAGAATGACTCAAAAATAAAATGACAGCCTTGAGGTTCTAATAGAGAGATTCCTGTATAATGTTAAGAGGGAAAAATTACATCATTTAGGATTTGACACACTAGAAACCCTATTACTTAGAAAAATTAGAGATGAGTGGATTAATCTTATTGATCTCATGAATAGAGTTGATTTATACCAATTATCATTTGAATAAATTGTGAAACATGCGATTTCATATCAAGAGGAGGGAAAAGAGTAAGAAAATCAACATCAAGATTGGTAAGTCAATATGAACTGTGAAATTTGCTTGATAACTTAAAAAAAAAAAATATGAGAAATCTAAGCGAACAAGTATAAATGTTAAGAATGAAATATGAAAAAAAAGAAGATGCTGATATTTGTGTTGTCCATTCATAATCAGATGCTACTAAATATTGTCCATCATCACCAAGGTTGAAGGAATTTTACCAAGAAGACAATGGAGCAAGTCAATCGCTAAAGAAAGTCTATTATGTAGCTCCAAGAGGACCATGGTAGCCTAGTCAACCTGGTATGATGCAAGAACCTAATTCACAATTTCATGGTTATCCACGTCCATATCAAAGTAATTGGAACTCACCCCTTCCTTGGCAACCTTTACCATTTGAACCACAAAGCCAATCTTGGCAACAAAGTTGGCAAGGAATTTATGGGAGAAATCCATAATGTCGTCAACATTTTCTTCAATATCCTCCATAAAAGAGTCCATGTTATCCCTACCATCCCCCTCCACCATAAACACAACTCCAGCCACATCCATCTCAAATATCCACTCCCACTCAACTACTTGTACCACCATTTCCAAAGCCAAACAATGAAGTAACTTAGCCCACTTAAAATATTGAGGTACAATACATCCAAACAACTCCTCTCAATGTGAATGATATTCACCTTAGATCAATAATTATATTGCAACAAAGAGATTCTCTTGATGCCATTGAATAACAACATCCATAAAAAGAAGATACAGAGAAGACCAAGGAATCATGTGATGCACTTGATGGAAAGCAGACATTAGAATCAAAGATTGAGAAAGTTATATTAATTTTACCATCATATCCTCCATGTTTTCGGGAGAGTAATCAACAAAAATAATAATGTATTAATTTCATGGAAGAAGAAGACATATATGATGATCTAAATAAAAAAGGGAACCAATGGCATCAAAGCTATATTGAGGTTTGGTTCTAGAAAACCAACAAGATGGAGCATCAATCTCTTCTTTAACAATGATTGATATCATCAAAGTCAAAGTATTTAGTCTCTAATATCCATCTAGATGTCAAGGCATACATTTTGAGGCTACACATGAGTTAATATGTCATCTTGTTACGCACATGGCTCCATTGGAAGTATTCCTATACTTGAAATAGATTTTGTTTCTTCAAGAAGAGTAGGATAGAAAAAAATAAGAAATAAAAAATGGAAAAAGAGAGAAAAAAAGAAAAAAAAAAAATCTTAGGTGAAAACCTCTTCTGAGGCACCTAAGATTGGCTCACAAATTGAAAAAACCCTTGAGGAGGTCAGTGAGGTGGAAAGAACAAAGTAAAAAAGAGGAAAAGATGCTAGGTGAACACCTCCTTTGAGGCGCCTAAGTAGAGAATAGACTTAACAGAGACATATATAATGGAATACATGTACGTAGAGGGACTAATAGTCAGACTGGTCCGGATGTGGGTGCAGATGCCACTAAGACATCAACTAAACAATACCTAGTTACGAGGAGACTATAAGGGCACGAAGACGGGAGCGGGCTTTGGAAATAGAAAAAAGGTTGAATGAACCCGAATCTTGCTAGTTGAAAACCTCATTGAGGTAGCTAGTAGGCCTAAAGAAAAAATGGGAAAAAAAAGGAGAAAAAAAGAAAAAAATTATTTTCTATATTTATCTCTCTCTAATGAATCTAGGTTCTCTCCAACCTTTTCCAGGAACAAAAACAAGTTAGTACCAAAACTAAAAGTCAGTCAAAAATCTAGTTAAAGGAAGTCAAACTTGGGTTTTCTCCTCCTTTTCTTAGATGCTCCAACTATACCAAGGCGATGACAATTCATCACCCTCATCCATTTCCAACATCCACCCATCATTTCCAAGCCTCTCCTATTCATTTTCCTCTATATCCTAAAATGCTACAGGAGGGTTATGATTTGCTATAGGAGGCCAAAATACACAAGGCATAAATTGTTTTTACCATATATCGAAAACCATGCATCCATTAACTAATATGTTTCATGTAGATATGCATATGGATGATGGTAACATTCTCAAGTAATTTTAGAAAATTCCAATCCACACTTTTCGAAAAATTAGCCTCTATTACCTACAAACAATTTTTTTTTTGCGATATTCGTGCATCCATTGGCCAAGATATTTTATGGAGAGATGCATAATGTTGATGGAAACATGCTAAAAAAATTTAGGTCATTCTAGTCTATTGTTTGAGAGATATGGATAAGACAATTCTGCTACAGGAGATTGACCTGAAATGCCATAGGAGCAACCAGAAGTGCTACAGGAGTGAGATGAACTTGGAAAAAGAGCCACAAAGGTCCTATTTTCATTCAGAAATGTTGGGAGAGGTCCCCTCATCTTCTTTTACCCCAATCACCACTCCATTTAGCCAAATCCATCAACAATATTCCACCTCTGACCACACATGAAAAAAAACACAGAAAAAGGACTTTGAGTTCATATAGTCTTTTCCTTTCCCAAAACTTTCATAGCCTTCTTAAGATTCTATTCTCATCCCTAAAACCCACTATCATTTGTCCATGTCCCTGAATGCAGTGTGATATTGTGAGAATAAACTAAATGATTGCTACAAGAGGAAAACAATCCTGTAGTGGCCTTCACAAATTCATCATAAAACATGATCAAAGGATTCTTATTGCTCCATAATGAAGAGTTGGCCACCCCTGAAGCTTGAGGAAGCCACATCATCCCTGAGGAGCCTTTGTAAGGTCAACCATCGACTCCAACAACAAGAAATTAAAAACTGAAGAGATACCTGCAAGCGAGAAATGTTTCAACTACATCATGTGAAGACCTATTCACGAGAAAATTAAGGAAATTAGCACCTCCAGAGAACCATGGATTGATCATAAACTCAACAACAACATGCATGCCTCTCCAACAACCATCAGATAGGTACATGTATGCGATATTATTCACCTCTTCTCTTGAGCATGTTATGGTTAGAAATTTGTTGTCAATGCATGAAATATGAGGATTTATAAGCTAAGAATGGGTAAGTAATCTCGAACACCCTCAACCAGTTAAGTGCACTAACTCCGTCACTCATGCAATGTGGAAAAGAAAAATTAATAAGTGTGGTGATTATGAGGAGTGGGGACAACAGTTAAACGAGGAAATCCATGCAAAGGCCAAGTCATCTAACTGCTTTGAGACATTACCACAAAAGGGAATAAAAGTATCGGTTTCAAATTCACTTGCACAGCTACTCATTCCCAATAAACAGTTGGAGAAACCCATCAAGGTCCAAAAGGATGGGCTAGATGCTACTAGGGGCTTCCTAGGGTGCTATAGAAGAGATACATGGTTGTTTTGTATGTGATATAGGATCGGGCATAGTTTTTGTTATCAACAAAAAATTGATCATCTCGCCTAATTTACTAGATGGATTGAAGTACACCATGTAAAACCAATTTTACCATAGTAAAATTGCTTTCACTGTGAGAAATTACTTAATAAACCACCTTTGTTAAGTAATTTATAATTAAACCCATGAAGAATAATTAAATAAATCAATATTTATTCAATTTTCTTCTAGGAATAACTAATTAAACCATTGTTCAATTATTATTCCTTGTCATATTTGACCCAATTATGAAAAATCAATAGATAAATTATTAATTGTCTTATTTTTCTTTAAGAATAATTAATTAATCACTAATTAATTATTATTCTTTATCAAATTTGACTAAATCCCTTAGGAATAATTAAATAAATTCTTATTTATTTATTATTCCTTAACCAATTCCTTGAGATGATAAATAAATCATCTATTTATTGTAAATAAAAGTTTAAATATCTTTTCCCTCCTAACCAAATATAATAAAATATTCCATGTGGTTATTCCAATAATGGGGTTAATAATATTTTATTATTTCTCATTATTGGAGGATAGCTCAATATTTTTTTATAAATAGAAAGGTTTTCCATTCATTATTCACTTTTGATTATTTTCAATGTTTCACTCATTGTTGTAACTTCGATTATTTTCATTGTCGCACACCATATTTTTGTTGGGTTTACAAATTATAGAGGAGAGAGACTCTACACAAGCTGAAGACATTTGAGGATAACCAAGAACCCATACCATAGAGGGGGATTGGTAACATTTATTTGTTCCCTTCACAGGTGTTATAATAAAAACTATTCTTTGTATATTTGGTTTCCATTGGATGATTGGAGTTATTACTATTTCTTTTTGTTGTTTAACTATGATTGTGGCATAGATCGAAATTTTGGTAGGTTTTGTTTCTATCAGTTACTGCAGATCTACAATGTTTAGCAGCCATTTATATTGTTGAGATTGTTTGTCATCCACAATCTTAAGTGGGTTCTTTTCGTACATCTTTGAGAAGAATACACTACAACATCATCGACTTTCAGTTGTGCATCTCTGATTTATGTACCTAATCTTTGTAGGTTTGATTCCTCCTGAAAAGTGGTTCATAGCTCCATTGCATGTTCAAAGAGAAAATTGCATCCCATTACTACGTTATCTAAGGTAGACATGTGTTCTCTGATAGTTGCGCCATGCCGCTTCCTGACCTCTTGCAGAGTAGTCAACTGCAGTTTCAATTGCAATTCCAAGATCTTCATTGGAAAATCAAAAGTAACTTGGCCTCCCTCCTCCTTAGACTGTACCATTGCAACGGTGAATTTTCCAACCTTTTTTGAAGTGGCTGCATCCTCTGGAATGTGTAACTCTAGTACTGAATTACACGCTTGTGTAATTGCTGCTTCTAGGCTTCGGCATCACGCTACTATCTCTTCTTTGTCCTTAAGAGCCTAAACCTTTTTAGCGAAGATCTACTAATTTCTTGTTTCCACTTCGATAGTCACCAATAGTGCATGTTTTTCTATGATCTGAAGCTCATATGAGACCCCCTGATGAAGTTCGTGGAGGGTCTAAATTGGAAACACAACTAGATTCATACCCATGCCCTTGATCTTTCTGAGTTGAGTGTTATCTTCCTCTGTTTCCACGAATAATGTTCCTTCTGGCAAGGGAATCACTCTGAGGTCCAGAGTCCTCTCTGGTTCCATTACACTTGAGCTCACTTGTTGCAGGCTTGTTTGAACCATGCTCGCTTGTCCCACGATCGCCTGAATTCTGACTACTCGAAGCTACAACTCACACATATCCTTCTGGATGCTCCCTAGTGTCTACATGTACTGCCACTCAAACTATTGCCATAGTTCCGTTGTTGTATCTCAGACCTTGTCCCCGATCTCATCCAAGTCCCCTTCAGTGAGGACCATTGGATTTCTGTGTGCCTCTATGTCCAATTTTTTCTTTTTCCTTGGTCTGGTAGTTATCTCCTTTTGTCTCTTTGACAGCTTGAAGGGAGTGCTTTGCTTGTCACCCCGCCTCCTTCCTGCTCAGAGTGTTCCTGATCTCCAGTATGGTGGGAAGTCGATGATTCGACTTCTACTATGCCCTATTTTGTAGCATGCTCTTTATCAGCATCTTCCTTAGCAGCAACTTCTTTAGCAATGACTTATTTCTTCTTCTGCTCGACCAACTCATGCACTTTTGCTTTTGCTACTTCTTTTTGTTTCTACGGAGCTATCGTCTGCACATAAGAGATTTCTCCACCAAGTTTCCAGGTTCCTGTGCCCAGATCTATGGGTTGTCGCCACTCTGTTGGCCATGACCCCACAATCTCCTGTACATCGGCCTTTTTAACTACGTATGGAAGCTTGTTCCATATCTTCTTAGGGTCTCGCTTCATGTAGATAGACACATTATGAAAATTGGCCTTAAATTCCACGAAGGCCCGCAACTGCTCAAACAAGGTTGGATACAACCTTGGCCTCTGACTAATCACTGTGCAGAGGTCCATCTCAACTAATATCCAGAAGAATTTTGACTCCGTGATTCTTTCAAGATCCTTCATTTCCCATAGCAAAGAAAATTTCCCTACCTCCGGTAAGTCCTCATCCTGTGGAGGGAACTAACTATCCTCTAGTAGTTTCCATGCAACTACTACTATCATGAGCAAGATCCAGGCATAGTGAAATTCCTTGCTTTCCTCCCTTTCTTTGCGGCAATTTGCTAAAAAGTCCTTGCAGAGATACTGCACCTAGTTGTATTATACCCCCTTTTTGCACTGTGTAGCTAGTGAAATTACTGGCGTCGGAACCTCGTCTGCATGACATTTTCTCATGACCTTCTCGGCCAAAATATGAGCGGAAAACTACACCACTAGGTCTACAATAGAGTGAATAGAGTATCTGTGCAAATTCTTGACCAATCCATATTCAGTTTTCATTTTATCTGCAAGTTCGTTCTCCTTTCTTTTGCCTCCAAATTCCTTATTTGGATCCACCTCTTTATAGGGCAACTTCGTAATTATATGGACCAACATATCTGTTATGGGGACGAGTTCGCCTAACCAAAAGGACCCATCATGCACCAGTGTGAGAAATTTGCACAGACAAACAATATTGATAATTGATCTATGAAAGTGTGGCACACACAACATATATAGAAATCTGGACTGCTTAATTCCTTCTACCCATTTTCATCGGTTCCAGCCTTGTGACCCTAGTTTCTTCATAGTAAATTTTGGTCATGTATTTATTGGTGGCCAAATGAGGAAATTTCTCATGGTCAGTGAGATCCCAATCCTCCAGATTTAGCATGGGTTTAAGCACTAAGAGCATGCCTTCAAATACCACTTCTTCCGACAGTAGTAGCATAGAGATCGTGAACTTGCCCGAATCCAGGTCCTTGGTTACCTTCGCTTTCCCTTTCCATAGAAGGATATATGTAGGAAGCCTAGTGATAGAATCACCCTCATCAACATCCAATTTCTCAACTCCATCACAGGGTTCTTCTGCATCCAAATCTGCGGGTTCCTCCACTACTTTGCCTTGTCCTTTCTCTCTTTTTGTCAAACCTCTATGGGGTTCTTCCTTTGTGATTGCCTCACCGGTACAGGTTAAGGTCTTTTCTACTTCTAATTAGCAGCCGATTGCTTCAGCCTAGATGACCTCGGTGATGTAGGAACAAATGGAATAACATTGACGCAACCTCAAGGGCCTCTACTTGAGAGACAGTGACTTCAGAGCTTATAAGCTCAACCATCTTTTCTAGGATAATCTTTGGTCTATATTAAGGCAGTTTCACGAATGTTGGCCTTGTAATGAAATCCTCCCAAGTTTTCTGATTCATAGAGTGAAAACAAGAGGGCTCATATGAAAATTTCAGAAAGCAAAGTGTTCTTCGACGAACCAACATGCCAGATTTATAGGCGATTTCGAATTCAAATCCGAGAGTTCCCTCCATTTTCTTATCATAAATGCATCTTTAGTGGCCAATCCCCAAAGTGTTTCACCATAAATATCGCCTACCTACTCTTCCTAATGGGATTTTTGCTATCCAACCATGAACAATGATTTCAACGACTACTTATGGACCTGGATATGTGGCACCAACCCCCATGGCACAACTCATCCATCGCAACTTCTTCTGTCGTAACTCTTGTGTCAATTACGCGGCCTCCGTACTATGTTTTCCTCTTCTTCAGGTCGTGTAGTTTATAGTCCTTCTCTCCCTTGCAGCTAACTAGAGTGCTAAGATTATCCTACTACCATATAGTTATTTTACAGGGGCAGGATCCCTGTATACAATTTCAACTTGCTGCCATTCACCCTTTCGGGGAACAATTTTCCATTCAGCTTTGTGACCTAGATTGCACCACCGTCCGTGATTTCCTTAACAACATATGGGCATAACCAGTGCATTTGGAATTTGCCAGGAAACATTATGAATTTACTCTCATAGAAAAAAACCAAATCTTTCACCTTGAAAGTGCACAACTTAATATGCCTATCATGCCAGGCCTTCACATGTTCCTCTTGCACTTGCTGGTGAAATCCTACAAGAAATCGGTCTTCTTCCAACTCCATCAACTGCACGAGTTGTTCCTCCAAGGTCTCTCGATTTGTCATATCTATCAAAGCTACAATGCTCAAGCTTGGAAAAGTATATTCCATGGGCAGCACTGCCTCGATCCCATAGACCAATCTAAATGGATTTTGTCTTATTAACTTCTTGCACATCATCTAGTATGCCCATAGAACTGCCGGGATGCATACATCCAAATCGTTTCTCTTCATGTTACAAACATTTTTCAATGCATTCTCCATAATATTATTGAACACTTCCATTATACCATTGGCTTGGGGATGATAGGGCATACTCTTTTGATGGTACACATGGAATTCTTCAAGCATCGCGTTGATTGTTTCAATTAGGAAATGTGTACCCCCATCATTCATCAATACCTTAGGGCACCCAAACCATGTTTAGACGTATTCAAACAGGAACTTCACAGCGGTAGCAACAATACAATCTTTCATGGGCTACCCTTCTACCCATCTGGATAAGTACTCTGTCGTAGTAATAACGTACCACTCACCTATCTTCCTTCCTGGTGGTTGTATCAGACCTACAAATATAATTTCCCATTTGTCAAATACTTGTAACAAAACCTGAGGTCTCAAGGGTAGTTCATTTCTTCGCGAAGGCTTGCCCATCCTTTGACAAGCATCACATACTTTACAAAATGCCTTAGAATCTTGATGCACTATTGGCCACCATAACTCTATGTGCAAAATCTTGCAGAACCTTCTATGTGATCACTCTACCTATATAATGTCCTCTCACCACTCCTCCATGTGCTTTGGCAAGGATGCTAGTGTGCTCAAACTCAAGAACATATAGGCACAATATTTCATCTATTCCCATCTTATACAAATCTCCAACTATAATAGAAAAATCAATAGCACAGACAACTAGTTTCTTCTTCTATTGAGTAGAATACCCTTCTAGATTTGTTCTAGTAGTTATAAACTGAATTATATATGAAAAATGATCGTCTACAATGCACATAGAAAAGAGTTTTGCATCCAGAAATCCTTCCAAATTGGTTGGTTCTTCACCTTTTTCAATCCATATTAGGTGATCTGGTCCCGCATTTAACCATCTAGGCTTCACTATTACTTCATAGTCATACTCTTGGAACAACAACAACCATTCATAGATCCCCCCTCCCACCCAACACAAGCTTGTTGACAAGGTACTTAAGAGTGGAGTGATCTATGTACATTTTTAAATGTGTGCCCAAAAACTAATGTTGAAACTTTTGCAGCTCGCAGACCATCGCCAGCTCTTCACACTCTATAGTGGAATAATTATTTTTGGCATTTGAAAATTTCCTACTACCAAATGATATTGGATGATCCATATCACCTTCGCCAGGCTGGGTTAATACCATACCCAATGCAATACATGAGACATATACATTCACATGGAACTCTTTCTTCCAATACGGAAATACTAAGATGGGCGCAGACACCATCTTGTCCTTTAACACATCTAGAATTTGTTGACACTCCTCATCCCAACAAAAATACACGCCCTTCTTTAATAGTTTCTTCGTCGGTGTAGTTATCTAGGCATGAGACTTGATAAACTTCCTATAGTATCCTATGTGGCTCAACATTGCATGCAACTACTTAACATTCTTAGGAGCTTCTAAATTCATAATCACTGCTATCTTCGCAGGGTCCACCATCAATCCCTACTTGCATACTACATGGCCTACAAAATTCTGAAGGGCACACAGAATATACATTTTTTCAAGTTCAGTGCAATCTCATATTTGTGAAATGTATCCAGAATGAGGTGCAGACTTGCAACATGGTGCTTCACCAATCCAAATACAGTCTAGTCATCAAAATACACCTCCAAGAATTTATGAGTAAACTCCTTAAACGTTGTGATTACTACCCTGGAGAAGATTGTGGGTGCATTGTTCAGCTCGAACAACATCATTGTATACTGAAAGAAACCCAATTCTATCGTGAAGGTTGTCTTGCTGCGATCCTTTGGTGCAATATTTATTTGATAATATCTTGGGAACCTATTAGTGAATGAATATGCCTCTTGTCCTCCACCATTTTCTAAAAAAAAATCTGTGAATGGTGTTGGAAACAGATCACGCACACTTGCATCGTTCAACTTCCTCAGATCTACGCATATCCTAATTTCACATTGTTTCTTCTTTTCCTAAACCACCATGGGGCTCAACCATTCAGATTCTTCAACTGGTTCAATAATTCGGGCCTCCAACATCTTATGAAGCTGTTTGTGCACCTTTTCTTTATACTTCGGGTTGATCCGATAAGGTCTCTTCTTGAAAAGATTTGCATCAGGTTTCAAAGTAAATTTTATATCGCCTAAGTCTCCTATAATACCCTTTAGGTCCAAGAACTTTGTCGGGAATAGATCATGGTATTCGCGCAATAGTTCGGCCACCTTATCAACTGTATCTTCTTCCCAATAGTCTCTTATCTTTGTGAACTTAGGCTCTGCATAAGATCTAATATTTACTTGTCGGGTTTTCAGTGACTTTGTTACATTAGGATTCTCTGTCTAAGATCATTCAACTTCATGCTAACCTTCAATTTCTGGAATGTTGATGTTTCTTGGATCATCCTCCTCTTCTTTGGCAGTCATATTATAGCATTCTAGTGCATGGCGCAGCTGTGTACTCCATTTTGGTTGTACCCATTCCACCGGCTCTTCAGGCGTTCTAAAACTAGCAACCTTAATTTCCTGTAGCACTTCATCAATGCATTCAAATCCACCCTCAAAGATGAAGGTTAATAAGAAGCTCTCCCTCAAGATATCCCATTCAGATGTTCTGTGGCGTAGCTCCATTTCCAGATACCAAGTCATGGGAATAGTGTCGAAGATATGGTAGAAAACATGAACCCACTTTGGTTGAGGTTCTTCAACCCAAGCTTTAGTCCACCGCACCAAATTTTCATGTGGTTCATCCTTCCCACTATACTTCTCATTCATCCATGTGTTAGCATATCTAAAACATAGCTTCATCATCCACTTATATTCCTTCCAGTCAGCAAAACTTTCCTTGTGCATATCCCACCATTGTGTAGGCGTAGCGCGCAAAGCCAATTCTAGTGCTTGGAATCAATGTTCCTCAGGCACCTCCTTTTCAAATTTATCCAAAAATATATTAACATCATTCAAACCATCATAGTGTAGAAGCTTTCTTACCTTTGTGGATATGCATTGTAGTGATTTGGTCATCATATTGCAGTGCAATGTAGATACTTCATGCAACCAATTCTTCCAGTGCTTAAGTTCTTCATTCGAGTCTGAGGTACAAGAACTATCCCTATCCCATTAATTCTTCCATCGGTCATAGGATTGATCCAGCCTTCATCTCACACTGTGATCTTGTATATCTAGTCTAGATCATCATCATCCTCCACAAAGTCGCGAACAAGCTCAGTATAGTGCAGTCCTTTAGCAGGGTCGAGTGGCACGATAACCCTAAGTAAATTCCTCTCAAATTTCATCTTCCACTTCTTCAGGTTAATCAACACATCCATGTCAAAAGCCCAATCAATTCCTAGTAGCGCAAGATATGTATTTATGTCATCTACTAATTCTATTAGTTCAAAATCTACCAGAGGACTTGCTCCTTCAATATCGATTGTTACCCCATACAGGCACCCCATGGGAATAATCTTCTACTAATTGGCCATGCATAAATGTATAGGAGACCATTGTAGTATAGGTCTCCCATCCTTTCCCAAGTCTATTTCGGAAACACATTTGCATCAGACCCCAGATCCATGATTACTTGGTCCATTTTGTACTCTCCTATCTACACGGTTAGCCTCATCTCGCACCCTACCCACTTCTTATGTTTACCTAGCCTCCTTATAGAGCATTGTTTTGAAGGAAGCTTACTCTTACCCAAATGGTTATTTATTAGCTCTAGGAGTCCTTCTACTACCTTCTTATCGCACAACAACTTCATACAGGTCTTTATAAAAGTAGCTAACAATGAAGGATCCACATCTTGCACTTCACTATTCCGAGATGATTTCTCTTGACCTTCGGATGTAGAAGCTTCAGCAAAGTTCTTTTTAGCCTCCATAAAATTTTCTTTAGCCCGAGGTCAAACATGACTTCCTTTTTAGTGGCCTTACGCATCCATCCTTTGGTCTTTGGCTTCTTTCTGTTATCTTCACCTGTGGCCATACCATCATGCGTTACTATATTAACACTGTAATCTTCTTCATGCAGTTCTGCCCTCATCATCTAGATATACTATGTAGGATTCTAGGTCGTTGTCTTCTTTTCTTGCATCATTGCTATAAGGATTGGTCAATCTTTTGTCACATGATCGAATTGTCTGCAATATTGACAAGATGGATGCATTGGGTTCTGACAATCGCACACAAAATGTCCAACTTCACCATAGTTACAGAAAATAACTTGTCCACGGCCTCTGCCAACCCATCCTCCTCTTCCTCTTCCATGGCCTTGGAATCCTTCATGCACTACACCTGTGCCTTGATCCAGAGGCTGTGTTTATGCCTACATTCAGCAGGTAGAGTTCCTATCCATCATTAGTTCATAACTTAGACAATGGCACTCATCATGACCTATAGATTTGCAGAAATTGCAAAACAATTACTGAGGGGTCTATACAAATTTTTGCAGCAAATAACAATTGTCCGTCGCACACTGTCCTATAACCTAACGAATAGCACACCATGGCGCAGCTCTTGTGCTCGACCCAACAATATTTTCTGGCTTTAGGGGGAGAAGCCCCCCCCCAATAAGATAGTTTTTATAAACTGGGAAATGATCCTTATCATGCCCATGGCCCTTTCATTTCAAGCATAAAACTTCAGTGCGCACCTCAGGCTAGGCTTCCTTTCCCTTCTTTAGGCTCTGCAACTCCAGGTGCAGAATTTCCAGCTGTAAGTGAATCTGTTGCACTCCAATGTTTGTATCTTTTATTGGAGAGGCTTCTAACCTCATTTCAATCTCCATAGTTTTTTCTTGTGTTGCTATCTTCTGTTATGATAATGGCAATCTTAAGTGGGGTAACAACAAAACAATGTACCAATCTTTGTGTTGCTTGTATGTGATGTTCATATTAGCTTGCTAGATCAGACATTTTAACCTCTGATTGAAATCCCACAGGGATTCATTCACCACTTTATTTATCTCCTTAAACTCTATAACAGACTGCACTTGATATTTAGGCTTCTTAAACTCACGATCCAATGTTTATTGAGTATCTATCTTGCAGCATTGTGACCAACTGTGATTTCTTCAGATTATTATTAGTGATCTGTTGTGCTATCCACATAGCATCTGCAATGAACCAAAACTATTTGGGATCTTCGTTCCTACCCCTTTCAATATCGACAACTTCGTTGCATTCACCATGTTGAATAGTGGAGGTGGAGGCAAAGGTGTAGGTGAAGGTGTAGGTGCTTGTGGTGGAGGTGGAGGTGGAGGTGCAGTGGACAGATGAGGTATATGTGGGATACCCTGACTTACCAACTGCAACGCACTTCGCTGTGTATTCAAAATCATTCCTTCATTGTCACTTAAAGAGGATCCTAATAGCATACTATATTCAGAGTGCAATTCTTTGTTCCTTTTAAAAGGTTCTCCACTTCGCGTAGTCCCAAACATCAAGGTAATGGCATATTTCATTTTTCACACAACAACATCTTAATCCAAGTTTTCAGATATCATAAGTACTTACCTCACAGTCCCTTGAAGAGCCTATGCTCTGCTTCGCTGTAACTAGAATTTGTATCGACCGTGAACTCAGTCTCAAATACTCCAAGTGTTCAATTAATCCAGTGATCAATGGCCCGCATGATGTTTTTTTTTTAAGCTTCCAAGCACCTTACCAGCCCTAGAGTGCACACAATAGGTCCATCAAGTCTCCACATACCTTGAGTGTTCGCCAATGTAGACAACCACTTGTGCAATTCGGTAGGGAAGAAACATAAAAAGTTCTCATTTTTGTCTGAGTATAGGTATCTACTCAACCAGTGCTCCTTGGATAACAGCGGCTTTCTATTCTCCTGAGCAACAAATGCATGTTCCTTTCAATCGAGCCACTTCTCAATTTCTTTCTTGGTAGGGAATCACTTATTCGACATCACACATTCCTCAGATTGATCACAGTCCCGGAAACAGAATGATTTGTTGGCTTAAGCAGGCCTCACCTAGGTTCAAAGCTATTCACGCCAACCCATAAAACCCTAACTGCTTGCCCTTTCGGAAACAACCTGCATAGTGCAAGTTGCAATCTCACCCAAAGTAGTATTAGGGGATGCTAGAACCAGGTTTCTGCATCCAGAGGCCTGTGTGATGGTTTCCTAAGGTTCTTATAGCTTAAATCTACCTTCGCATAGACCTATTCCTTCCAGCTATTAGCTACAATAACTCTACCAAAAGGACCTTCAAACCTTGACAAAGGTACTTGATTGTACTTAACAGGCATAAAAGACACAGATTCACTACATTCGCGCAATAAATTGTATATTCTGAAGCCTTTACAACATAGATCTGCCTTTGTGTAGATCTATCCTTTTCGAGTGGTTAACTACAATAGACCTATTTAACAACTTCTCGAGCTTCGCGAAGGTGGTTAATTATACTTATTATGCATAAATACTACAGATCTATCGTTTCACGCAAAATTAAATCATTAATTCACATAAAACAGATCATAAAGCAAAGATACATAAACTTAAATGGAAGTAAATAAACAAGGAACATATGCACAGATTGGATCAAAACAGTCTATATTAAGATGTAGACATTCAGATACAAACTTCTTCTCCCTTCACACCCATCTACAGGGGCCCACACACTCAATTACAAACTTACCAAGGTCTTTGCGCACTCAACTACAAGAACCTTATCCTTTCGCCTAACTACAGGAAACAAACTTTTCCTACATAGCACCTTGCCCTTACAATGATTCTCTATCAAAATTTATATTTTAGACTCGCTATGACTCAACTATATAGATCCTTTTCATTACAATAACATGGTTGCGGGCCATGGGTGAGTCTCAAAACCAACCTATCACCTACCCATACAAGGGACTAATGCCCATTTTCCTCTTACTTAGCTTCGCGCTCCGCTTCCATATTTCGCAGAGACTTACATTCTTTCACAAAAACTATTACAAAACTTGACTTTACTGACAAAATTTGACCCTAGGGATCCCATCCCAATAGTGTTCCCCTGAGACTAAGAAAGAAGGAAAATTTTAAGGATGGAAAATTTTCTTGAAGTTTAGAAACATTGGCAAATCTTACTAATACCTAATATGCAAACTATAAATTTTTCGATGATATATTTGTAAAATTATTCAAATTTATAATGATTTATCATATAGCCACTATATAATGTTGGTGATTTTTAAGGTAAAATAATTTTAGATTCTAAAATTTGGGCGAATCATCTTTTATAAAAACTGGAAATTGGAGAATCGTTTTTTGGAAAAATCATGGAAAATTAGCCCATTGGGCGAACATTAGCCCCTAAAATTTTCCATGAGTAAGAAATTGTTTGCAATATTTCTTGTGAATATATCTTAGATCAATGGAATGCAATGAGGAATAAGTTTTCTTACTCAAAATTTAAAGGGGAAGAGATTTTATTCAATCTCTTACTTCTAGTTACTCTTCCCCTTAACATGTAGACATTGTCTAGAGTCATGATTCCTTTGGAAATCACTCTTTTGGACCCTTCTTTCCTAATGTTGCAACCATTGGAGTTGAATATCACTTATTATCTTCCATCTACCATTTGAATCATGCTCAATATATTATTCTTCATTCCTTCAACTAGTAACAAACTACATTCAACTTCTTATCACCAATATCATCCTTTCCTTTTCCCGACACCTTAGTAGGTGTATTGTATCCACAAATAAGATGGCCATCTTTGGTCTTCTTTGGGAAGAGGAATCTACTCTTTCCCCTCGACATATGAAGGTAATATATGTTGTCTATGTACCACTGATCATCTTCATCAAATGTGCACAAAATGATTCCACACTTCACTAGTTGCACCTCCTTTTTCTTCCACACATCGGTAGGCCTCTTTTTGGTATGCACATTCTTTATGCCTTTCTGCTAGACCTACTCTGGGTCTGCTACTTCTTTTTCTAAATTTCCTTGAGAAATGGGATAATATCTAGCGATGTGGCCAAAGTTGTCACAAGTATAGTATCTCATGTGACTAAGATATGATGTAAAAGGATCAAACCCTCGGTTGTTCGCACCACATCTTTGCCTTGCATTGATCATGCTTCTACTCCATGCATGAGATCTACAATCAATTTCCTTGTTTCCAAATAGATTACATGAAAAATAATAACCATGAAATGAATTTGTATACCTAAATTTTGTTGTTCTGCTTGGTTTCCTAAATGAATTCATACTTTTATGGTTAGATATGAATATTTTTCTTCTACAATTAGTTATAATATGCCCAAAGTTGTGATAAATGTAACACTCACATTAGAGGAATTTTGAGGTCTAATATGGGCCTAAAAACAAAAATGTACAACCAAAAGAAACTTTATAAGAACCAATAGGATTCAATATGATGATGTCAACCATGGAGGGTGAATCACCATTTTTGGAGTAAAAATTTAAAAATATCAAAAAAATAAATATTAAAAAAGATATTTTTTCAGCTCGTATTTTCAACTTATCTCCCTACGACTTTACTCAAATTTCGAGTGGAAATACTCATTGGATGTGGAAATTAATTCCTCATCCAAGTACCCATGTTGCATACTTTTTATGGACCTTGCTACATGAAAAATGAGAAATACAAGAAAAAATGTGATTGCAAGACCTTGATTGTCCAATACCTTCGTGCTCTTCTCCTGCTTCAACTAATTTTCCTTCTATTCTAGTTGTTTACTTATTGATAAAAACTTCACCCTCAAGCTTTTCAACTTGAACCTTCCTCTCTTTGAGCTAGTTACTCTTCACTTGTTCAATTCTTTTCATTTCCTATTTTTGAATCTTAAAGTTGAGGACTTCTTCTCTAAGCTCATTCTGCTTCTCATAAAAATTCTACATTAATTTTTCTTGATATTTACACACATCTATTAGCCTCTATAATTCAATATATAGCTTATCTATTACAACCATGGTTGATTCAAGTTTAGCTTTAAGAACCATTACATCATCATCTTGAATTTTCAAATTTGGAAGGCTACCATTAGAAATATTTAATGCACTACTAATAAATAACTCATCATCATGTATAACTTCATATCTACTTTGTTGCATCACCTCTGGTTCTTTTGTTTCTCCATTTTATTGTTTCTTCTTATGATGATTACTTGAACTTGCACTAGGGAGTTGGACCTCATTAGGTGTAGTCCATATTTATAAGATCTCTTCCTCTTTTTCTTATTTTTACTCTTCTTCTCAATCTATCCATTATTTCTACTATTGTCTCCTCCATACCACACCTAAAATATGTCCCATATATCCTTTAAAAATGTTAGATCCATGATCTTCTCTAGATCTGCATTTTCAATATTATTGTATATAACACACGTTTCTTGGGAATTCTTTTGCTACACTTTTGTTGAGAGGGGATCTTTCCCATAACCTTCACACACTAACTTCCAAACATCAAATCCATAAGTTGATAACTCATATTTAAATTTTGTTTCCAATAACTGGTAATTTTTGGCATTGAACAAGACGCACATTGATGATCCATCTGAATTTTTGATGAAAATACTAATTGTGATGCCTTTGCATATCATGTTTATAATATATTAATAATCCATTTTAAATTATGCTTTAAAAAAACAACCCATATTAGTAAAAAATATAAATTACTAAATTTAATCTTTACCCAAATTAAACATTAGTTTATGTTAGGCCCCTATACTACTAGTGTAACCCCTTATTGTTATTGGTACAACCCACTTATTATATTGATATACCCATGTAGTGCCCATATTGTTACTATTGTTCCCGGTAGAAGCCCACTATTGTTATTATTGTGCCCTTACATTATTATTGTTATGTCGGCTTTGATTATGTTATGACCCCTTAGACTCCTATATATAGAAAGGAGCTCTTTTCATTTATATCAACCAAGAATTGTTCATTTGTGTAATGTAAAGGAGGTTTCCTCCTCGAAGAGGCTGAATTATAGGGCATTGATCTATCTTTTCTATCTTTTTGTGAGCTGGTTTCATAACATTTGGTATCAAAGCTTTGGATTCTAGGGTTTCGTTGCTCTAAACAGGTCATTGTGGAATTTTCGCTATAACTTTTTTTCTACAATGTTTCAGAAGCTAAAGAAAAAACTCGTTTGAGAAGAAATTGCGCTGAATCACGAGTTTGAATTTCAGATATTGTGGTGCTATATTTGCAGAGATATGACATGAGGAAGTTGGTCTTTTTGCAGACTCCTGAATTACATTCCAAACAGGTGACCTAGGGAAAATCGTTATAACTTTCTTTCTCACAATTGGATTGAAATTTCATAAGAAGTTAAAGAAAGAGGACGGACTTTAGTTTCTTGTATATATTTTTTAGAGCCAAAAGTTGAAACATTGACTTGTGGCACATCGTACAAGTTCGCTCTACTAAAATAGTCTATAATCAGGTCACTGTGGGATATTGTGCATAAAGCTTCCTTGGAGAATCCAATTTGGATCAAATTGGTGATATTGGAAAGAGGATGCAGAGGGCTACTACAAGTCACAACTTCAAAACTTGAATATATGAAACTACAAAGTTACAACCATTTCAAGATCGAGCTCCTAAAATCAAGAAAAAGCAAGATGAGGAAGTTTGATGGCAAGGATCTGGTAAATTGGATACTTCAAATGGAGCAATATTTTGATCTACATGGTGTACCACTATTACAAAAGGTATGTACTGCATCTTCATATTTAGAACCGGATCAATTTTTATGGTATGAAGGGCTTTGTTCTCGTATACAACTTGTTGCGTGGTCAATTTTCACGGAGGAAATGATAGCACATTATGAGGATACAAAGAGAAACACCTTCTTTAGAGCAACACCACAACAATTGGAAAGAGTAAAAGGACTTTGCGACATAATGGAAAGAAAAAGTATGGCAACCAGGAAGCATACCACTCACAACTATCAATATGGAAGTGTTGTTGCCCCTAATTGTTCACAACCTATAAGGTTGACACCACAACAATTGGAAGAAAAAAGAGCAAAAGGGCTTTGTTATAGCTGTGATAGCAAATACAATAAGGGTCATAAGTGTGCGGTAGTAATGGTGCACAAGAAGGATGGATCATGGTGCATGTTTTCGGATTATAGGGAGCTCGACAAGCTCACTATTAAAGATAAGCTTCCCATTCCTGTCATTGATGAATTATTGGATGAATTGCATGGATCAATTTACTTCACCAAGTTGGATCTTTGTTCAATATCATCAAATCAGAATGAAGATTGAAGACATTCCGAAAACAACATTTAGAACTCAAGAGGGTCATTATGAATTTTTGGTCATGCCTTTTGGCCTTACTAATGCACCTTCAACATTTCAAGTTTGATGAATTCAATTTTCAAAC
>APFE031507271.1:0-16257 GCA_000404065.3 Pinus taeda
ATTGTAAGTTACAAAATGTACAACGGTAAAGAAACACACTTTACCTAACTCTATACCTAACTCTATACTAGACCAAGTTGAACTTAACTATTTCCTATGTGTCGGAATATCCTAACAATTTCTCCTTGTATTTCTATGAGTATTATACTGTTTTATATTTGGATCATATGGTTATGATTTTCTTGGTATTTCTGTTGTTATTATGTTGGTTATGTATATGTTTTATGACAGTGGTTATGTATGGTCCTCTCCTGTTTTTACTGGTAAAAGAATGTATAATGTATCTATGACCTAATATACGATAATGTAGCAAATGATATAAGAATACAATGCTTCATAGTGATTCTAAAATAAGTATAAGACCCCTATGCTTAAAGCTATTATTTACACCTGTAGAATACATTTTTGTGATATGTTCGATGAAATATCTCTCATGGCTAGTAGGGGTCTAGATAAGGGGTTGTTCAAGTATTTGTATTTGCATCATTGTTTCCTTGTTATATTTCTTTTTTGAAGGTGTCATTCAATTCTGGGCAGTGTCCTGGGCTCTCGGCCTGAAAGTTGGCTTAAATCCTGAGGAGGTTGGCACAAAACTAAGCAAAATAATCCCTATACATTGGCATGCCTTGGCATGAGAGTGTCCATAGCCACTTGGACGTTGTTACGTCCATACCACTGGAGCATCTAGGGGTCAAGTGGTCTAATACATCAATGGGACCCAGGGCCATGATACCTGAGTGGTTGGGATGGCTCGTGGGAGTGTTGTTGATGATGTGGAAGGTATGATTGACATGTTTCCATCGATTCCACTTCCTTAAGGTCACCTAGGAGGTTAAATCATATCATAGTAGCCTCTCATCACATGTTTACCCTGGTTGGTCGATTAATTGGGCAGATGTGGGAGGAGGATGTTAGATGAATCCCATGATTTTGTCTTCCGTTAGCATATTTTTGGTTAGTCAAACACCAAACCCTAGATAGTAGGATATGGGCATATTTTCCAAATATTTTATTCCTAAAGCTTTGTAACATCTTCCTACCTTTGGGAAAATGATGGATTTTGACTTCCTTAGTCCAGTGATGATGTAATTGTATACATTTCATGAATTTTAGTATGAAAAATGTTGATTGGGGAAGTAGTAAGAGAGATCCGCTCTTTGATATTGTAAACTATGGAGTTTTAATACAAGTGATCAATATAGAAGTACATAGATCTTTTTCTCAAGGATTCATGTGTCATCAACTTCTGGTGATTTTTTTCTTTTTGCATTTATGTGTTATTTTCTGGTTATCCATGAACATGTACTTCTTTTAATTATTTGAATGAAGACTATATGTTACAGAATTCATCCTAGATAGATGCTAATTTGTTTCATTCCATTTCAAATAATACCAATATTTTTCATCTAAAGTTAAGCATAAAATTCATGCTTGATAGATGCTTTATTTTTAATGGGTTATGATTCTTAATTCCTCTACCATATGCTACAATGAATTTAGAGATCCAGAAGTTTTGGCTACATTTCCCTTGTCCTAAATCTGCTCCATAACAAGTTATGGATCACTTTAATCAATTAGACTCCATTTCCAAATGTATATCTCTATTTGTCTGCCATAAAAATTCTAGAAACCTATTCCTCTCTAATCTCAATACCTAGCCTAAAACCGAAGACTACCAGTCATCTAAGTGATTGGAGATTCATATAGAGAGATCTCTCTCTAAAGTTGGACGGGCTAGATTCCAGTTTTAAAGTGGTTTGTGGTTACCTTTGTGTTTCCTTCCTACAACTAAAGGAAATTACAGAGTGATAACAGTCAAATCCTTCCGTGATTTTTCTATTTGTAAAGTTTTGTATGTGATTATATGCTTGGAACTTGCAAAGTAAATTCATTCCTGGATGGTTTTGTCAAAATTGTGTGCACTGTCATTATAAATTTGTAAAATTGTGCCCATGAAATATACATTTTGCTGCACGGATCTAGACTTGAAACCTGGATTTGAGATTTGGTGCAGAGGATATTCAAGTGGCTAGTGATATATGTCAAAAGTGTTAAAATTGGAGGTAGATCTTAATTTTTAGCTTTGACAGGAAAGAGATCTCTGCATGAGATGTTTATGTTGCAAGTTTGTTTCGATATCAAATTTTGGAGTTTGCATTTTAAACATATTGAGTTTGGTCAACTCGATATGTGAGTGTAATTTTGTTGGAATTGACCACTCTAACAAATGCTTTGTGAAGATGAGAAAACACCAAGATAAAGATTGAACAAGATGAACAACTTTTGACCTGTGCTAAGGAGGGATGTGGTGACTTGTCTATTCCTGGATGATAGCTGATAGTTTGATAATTATTGAGTTTGTATTTGTAAGATGTCTTTGTCAAGTAGTTTTCTATTTTTTTCATTTCTGGTTATAAAAAAGGCTTGGTGGTTGTTAAAATGGAAGCCCTAGTGTCTGAAACATCAATTCTTGTGTTAGTAAGGTCAAGTTGTTTGATCAACTTTTGAACACATTCAGTATCGAGACCTCCATCTTATCAACTGACGGATAGATGAAAGCAAAATATCCGACAAATGGTGGTTGGTACATAGGATGGTTCATTACTTGACGACTCTTATCGCGGAAGCCCCGACGAGTCGAGGTGTCAATATTGTTGATTTTGCAAACAATGGTTAGAGGAAGTTACATTTTAAATGGAGGTCAACTAACAAATCAAAGATGTGGTGGTGAAAGAGTCATGTTTGCGAGATTTTGGAGTGGATGTGAGTGTTGATGAAGACTAGTTTGATAGAGATTCATTTATTTTTGTAATGTGTGTTTCTATATTTGTCACGTAAGCATTAAGGGAGGGTGTTGGAAGTAATAATTCCATATGTATGATGTGATCTATAAGTTGTCATTATGAGTCGAGAGGTGTCAATCTAGAAATTGTTGTTCCTTATGTCTGAGTTGTAGTTGTGTCATTTCCAAATCATAGATCCACTTTATTAAAATTTGTGATGAATAAAGCTATAAAATGATTTATTTATGTCATAATATGCTTTTTCTATTTTTCTACCATTAAAGTAATATTATTCAATAAAATACTTTTAATAAAACTATAAAAATAATTCCACATTATTAATAATTTTTATTAATATATATGGTGTATAAATATAGTGATATAAAATAATAAAATTAAATATATAAAGATTTGAAAAAATTACAATTTAATTTAAATACAGTTTAAAAAAAAATTAGTTTTTGGAAAAAAATATGTTTTCTCAAAATTGCATTAATTATTATATCCTCAATCAAGCAATCATTTACTTGGTATTACTAACCAAATATATAATATTAACTTTAAAATAATTAAAGATTTTTTATTTTATTAATTTTAAAAAAAAAAAAAAAAATTTAATTCATTAATTATAAAGTTACCTTTAAAAATAATTAAAATATTTTATTTTAATATAAATCATTAATATTTTAATTCAACTATTATAATGTTTAACTTTAAAAATAATTAAAATATCTTTTATTTTAATTTAAAAAACAATTGGTTAACTTTTGATTCCACAAAAATTTAGATGTCTAATTCTTGGTGTGATCCATGCGATCAATGCGATCTAACCGATAAAATTTGCTAAGCCTAGGACTTTCCCGTATTCATAGCCATTATGCTTTTTACAACATCTTTCTTAAGATGATCTTGTAACCTGGCCTTTTTCCATGCCAATACCAACCACTTCTTTGGCATTGGCAAGTGGTTTTCGTTGATGAGTTTTTGCATCTATATTACTGTTTTTGTGTGTGCCCGCTGGGAACTCCCACACTTCAGACTCTCTTTCTTTCTTTGTTCAGTTATAGGTCAACATTCTGCTTATTTCTTCTCTACTTGGTTTTAATGTGTTGAAGATTAAATACATATTTCATCCTTGCTCAACATCATGAGTTATGGTTTGGTTGAATGTTTGATTTCTGCAGGGAAAAATGTTTCTTAACTTTGTCAACCTGGTTGAGAGTGGGGTAAACTTGTTTTAATGGAAGTACAAAAACCTTGCATCTATAGCATCAACCTTGATATTCCCTTTGTCCTTTCACACTGTCAAAGAACTGCGAAATTATGTTACACCTCAATCATAAAAGAGGATGGGAGTTCTTGTGTCTCTGGAGTACAACAACCGATCATTGGGCTGAATGGGTGGGCGTTACTGTGACTTTTGTTATAAGATGATATGCATGATTCATTATAATTGTTGATTGGGGACATTTTCAATTCAAAAATATTAAGGTATCATGTTATATAATTTGAGTATAATTTAATTATAGATTTTTAAATATTAAAAAAAATATTCCAAAATACAAAATGTTGAAGCTATATAGTTGTTCATTTTTTACAAAATTTTGACGTAGTCGTTCAACTTGCATACAAGGGGTTCTGGTTGCTTTTCTCCTGGCTTATTGTTTCAAGTTCAATTACAACTGCCTGACCACAGGGCTGGTTTGTAATTTTTAAAAATGGGAGAGAAAACTTTTCACAAGTTATAGGTTGGAGTTTTGAAATAGTAAAATGGTTATTTTAAATCATCTGTAAGATATTAATTCTCAACATATATATACAGTTTGAATGAGTCTAATGGTTAAGAGCATGTGTTTTTTTCCAAGATATCACAGGTTCAAATTTAGTTAGAAAAATAGAATAGGTATGCTTTAGTGGATTATAGAAATAAGTTCTTTGTCTATAACTTTAAAATTGAATAAAGTTATAAAATTGAATAATAATAATAATAGATATATTTTTTAAAAATAAAAACAATATCACAATGATAACATTATTCTTATGTTTATTTGTAAGGTAAATAGTAAATCCTTTCAGATCAGTCAATTCTTTGCATTAGGATATAAAATTTTCCATGTAATTATATTTTTTGGGTTGCAGAAGAGGCAATAAATGATGTATAATGCCAAGTAAAAAAGAATGTAGAATTTGCAATCAGAGTCCTAGGCTAAGCTTGTAAATGAATGTCAGATTTTGGAGTATTTAATGGACATGAAGCAATCGAAACAGTTGACTTTAATAATGTATATTAAATTTGTAATATATTTCGATTTCCATGTATGCACCGACAAAATCATGTTGGCATATTGAATGGAGAAATCAATACTCCACCACTTCTCTGTTTTCGATACAGGTTAAATATTTGGTGGTTATTGTGTTTTGTTTTACCATAACAAAGTCAATACATACAGAATATGTCGATGATGATACAACAAAGAGAGACATGAATTAGGCATGGTGGTAGAGCCCTGAAAACAGGTTAAATATTTGGTGGTTATTGTGTTTTGTTTTACCAAAACGTAGTCAATATATTCATAATATGTCGATGATGATACAAAAAAGAAAGACATGAATTAGGGAGGGTGGTAGAGCCCTGAAAATTTTCCAAAACTTATTGTGGATGGACTCCTTCGAGTTTATGAATGAACATAGTCCGAGTTATTCCATTTGGTTTCTCTTGTAATACTCCATGTATGTTAGGAATGTTATCGTCTCAAATATCTCTCACATGGCCGCCATAACCATACTAACTGATACATTATAAGACAACAATGTTTGTATATTTGCTTCCCATGACCTTGCTTTATACAGTGTTTCGTTTTGTTATTTCCAAGGGCAAATTCCAACGGTACAATGATCTGTAGGTCTTACCATATGTTTTATTTTTTATTTTTCTATAAATATTTCTCACATTTACATAATAAAACAAGAGCTGGAGGCAGCAGCAGTCCCTGCCGAGCAAGTCAAGAGCTGGATAATCATGGGTAGAGCTATAATTTTGTGTTCTTTACTGTGCCACAGTTGGAGGAAAAAAAAAAAAAATCCCTCAATTGAAATGTAAAGCATTTAGTTACGGATGTTGTTTTCAAGTGATGCTTCTTTTTCTGTATAAGAGAAATGAATTTGCATGTCTGCTCCAGGAAAAAGAATGTTGAACTTTTCATCAAAAATATATATTCCAAAAAATGTTGAACTTGTAATAAAAAATATCGATTCCATGTACCACAAGGAAGAGACAAAAAGGGTGAAAGAAATGTATCCTTCTTGGATGAAGAAAGGTATATATAGTTATATTGCGTATGCAGATTTTTTTTGAGAAAGAAATGTATCCTTCTTGGATGAAGAAAGTTATATATAATTATATTGCGTATGCAGATTTTTTGAGAAAGATCCATATTTTTCAGACTTTCCAAACTCAGAATACAACCCTGAATACAATTTTGAGAAACAACATAATAATGGAGAGGGTTTAAAATAAAAATAAAAAACTAAATAAAATTTTCCATACGCTCTCTATAGGCGTGCAATCTCATCAGAGCTTCCTACAATCTCTTGATATGTGCTAGTGATGCATAATACAAAAGCACTGAATTCATCAAACACTAATAACGACGTTAAACATATTAATTTAATACAAAAACACTGAATTCATCCAATACTAACAACGACGGTAAACATATCAATTTACTATACTATAGAGTCATTATCATTGTAATATTTTTTTTTAATATAGTTAAAATGGACGGAATCTACTCATGGTATTTTTCTATGGCATTAGCTTATAGTATTTGACTTTGTTGTTAGAGGGAAAACAATAAAACAAAGTCTCTAGAAATTCCATCAAACCTATAAAAAGGATCACATCCTAACAGTGTGATCATCCTGAGTTGTCTATCTATTTTGTCATTGTTGAGAACTTGACAAGGCCACTTCCAATTTGATCCAAAGGACAAAAGCCCCGTGGATGTAATTGTTTGGTGGATCCATCCAGGGTCCACGATTGTGCTTTTGGTCGAGTTTTTGGTTAGCATTCATCTTAGCATACATTGTCCTATATTTATTTATTTTATTTATTAAATAAAGTAGATGTGAGTTTTTGGTTAGCATTCATCTTAGCATACATTGTCCTATATTTATTTATTTTATTTATTAAATAAAGTAGATGTGATTTTTTCTGGGTTAATCTTTGTTCCGTGTTTTGGCAAATTGATTCCTCATATGTTTTGATGGTAAATACATGCATTATAACGAGATCTAATAATTGTTGTTGATTGGAAAGTTTTGGTGATCCAGATCCCTTCAAAAATTTCCTGTTGGGAATCTTACATTAATATGAGAGTTGTGCATCCTTCCAGGGATTTATGGAATCGTGCATCCTGCCAGGGTTTTATGCAGGAAACTTCGGTGGGATTTATTCTCACCGTAGAGAGCAGTTCTATCTTCGGTGATATTTAATATCACCCTAGTTGGCCTTTTATTTTTCAATTAATTATTTTTGGAAGTATTATTCTTCTTGCAAGGTTTATTAGATTGGATATGGACTTGTTGTACCAGATATGCAGTTCTTCCCATTCACACTTGAGCTCAGTAGATGATATTTGTTGCAATGTCAACATTGAGAATATTGTGGGAGAATATTGTATCATATCGATGCCCTTAGGGCATTAAATAGGGACCAAATGCTTCAAATTTAAGATCTGCATTGCCGATCGGGAATTATTGTTCTCTGAAATCGAACAGAAAGGTCGATCCCTATGCACAAAAGCAGATCCAGCCACTAGACTTTTGTAGTCTCACTCTATATGACGGGAGATTGTGAAATACTACATGGCAGACCAGAATCATTTTTAGCAGCAGTGGAATTGGATCCAAATTTCAATATACAAAGTCTGAAGATGTACTCTTACATTTGGACACATTAGATATGGATTTTTCCCTGTTAAAGCAATCAGATTGTAAAATATCAGGTTCGGCCTTGAAACCATCAATGATTGCTTTAATATAGCCCATGTTCTTGGAGCATTCATGTGAAAAGGTTAGACTCACAATTGCCTCATGTCTCAGCAGGATCATAGCTTTAACATTTCCACTACCACCTTACAACAATGATATCATGAGGGAGATATTGCAATTGATAGTAGAAACCCTTCGAGGATTGAACAACATCATGCTTCCTACCTTTCAAAAGCAGCCAAAAATTCTAGAATTGATGGCAAAGTTTAGCTTTGGCACATTCATGCTCAACCTGGAATGACACGAGTTGATTTTTCAATTTCTCCAAAACTTTTACACTAGTATTACATCAAGTCATTCAGACCATGTCAAGACATGCATGCAAAAGAATGTGTCCCTATTCTTAAAAGGAGATGCCAACATCTGCAAGAGACTAATATCCAAATTATTGACCATTTGGAGGAAGGAACCAATGGTATCACCATCCGCTTATGATCTATTCAATAATTTGGTCATGCAAAACATAAAATTGCTAAGAAGGGTGCTGACTAGGAAGGAGTTGAGAAGGATTGATGGAGAAAGAAAGAACAAAACCTGCAGCAAGAATGAACTAAGGATGAGAGGACTATGCTTTATCTGCAAGGGACATTGGGCCCTTAACCATTCATTTTCAGGTGATAGGAAGGAGGCAACAAAGACAGAAGAAGAGGAGATTCCTTTGGATCATGGGGAGTCTTATGTAGTTGGGTCTATTGATATTTAGGATGGTGAGCAGCAACGTGATATTATTCAAGGAGATTTGCAGGATGACAAACATTTGGAAGTGCATGAGGAAATTCTACCTAATGGTATTGATAAGGTAGATCCCTATACAACTGAGTCCATAGGTCTCCAAGGGGATGTCCATAAATAATATCAACAATATAGTATAGATAGCAGTCCACCAGTGCATCTATGTTTGACAATTGGAGAGGATGAACAACATATTGTTTTCACAAATGGAGGAAGCTAGGGAAATTTGAGTGAGGAGCCAACAATAATGAACCAACATGATGAGCATGATCATGAGGAGCATCATGATAGACATAATATGCAAAATGAACCATTCCCATAGAGTCAATCGAAGTCTCAAGTTGAACCTATGGCCATTGGGCATTTGGTGTAGACAAGTACAAAGACATTCAGCAGTGCAACAAAATTGTTAGTAGAGGACTTTCGGGAAAAGATCATGCACTCCAAGATAGATCTTATGATGTTGAAATAGAGAATCTAGGAAGTGTGACACACTTTCTTACAGGAGAATAGGAAAATTGAGGAGCTCATAAGGGTATGTGATCAATCAACAACCAAGTTGTCTAGTGTTGAGGAACAACTCAAGTCCCCCACGAGGCAACAAGAGGTGTACAGTTGGGAGTTCCATAACAACTCTTTATAGAAGTACATAGATAAGGCTTGCAACATTACCAACCCACCTTTATACATTGGGGACATCAGGGTAGAGTTATACAAATGGATCATGTTGGGTGATCGAGTGGAGCAGCATGAGTTAAGCATCAGGCAACATCAACATGATAGACTTATTCCATGTGCAAGAAATCATGCATTATATCCGTCCCACGAGATAGATTGGCGAGAGATTATGAGATGGAACTTTATTGATGTGATACTCTTCAACAAGGGCATATTGTAGTTGGGGCCCTTAAGCATGAGCAATGATGGAGGAATGAGATGGTGTCATAACCCATAGGTCCCAGGACTTAGGTGGCGTTGGGGTCTGGGAGAATTTATTGGGGGCAGGATTGACCGGAATATTATTTGGGATCTAGGTCTCAAAGGATCCATTCAGGATAATCTAGCATGGAGGCATGGAATAACACACTAGGTCGTATGGGATCCTAGTATCAATATATAGATGCCTCTGTTGGGGAGAGTAGTGGATTACTTGAGGGCAAGCAATCTTTGGGTGGGAGGATTTGTAATATTCCATTTTGTTGGATATGGTCAAAGTCAACGGAATCCACCCATGCTATTTTCCCATGGCATTGGCCCATTGTATTTGCCTTCATTTTTTGAGGGAAAACAATAAGATAAAGTCTTTAGAGAGTCCATCAAGCCTATAAAAGGGGATAGGATCCTAAGAGTGTGATCATCATAAGTTCTCTATCTATTTTGTCCTTATTAAGAACTTGACAAGGCTAGTTCTAGTTTGATCCCAGGGATGAAAACCCTATGGGTGTAATTGTCTGGTGGATCCATCCAGAGTCCACGATTGTGCTTCAGAGTTCAGTTGGTCGATTTTTTATTTAGCAGTCGTCTTGGCATACATTATCCTATGTTATTTATTAAATAAAGTGGCTGTTATTTCTGGGTTAACCTATATTCCATGCTTTTGTAATATGTTTTAATTGTAAATTCATGCATTATAACAACATCTGATAATTGTTGTTGATTGGAACATTTTAGTGATCCAAATCCCTTCAAAATTCTCCTGTTGGGAATCTTACAATCATTCAACCTAAGGTACAAGTTCCTTTGGAAAAAATGTTTGTTTTCTAGGAACTTTAACTAACAAAATGTCCATAAATTATCTCGTAGCTCCTTAGCATTAACTTCTCCTAATAAATCCAGCAACATTAAATCTGGAAGGCATAGACAGATTGTACTCTTTGCCTTATTAACCAACTCTTTTTTTTACTTCTTTTTTTATCAAATACAACAATTCGGTAATCTTTATCCACAAGAACATCTTCCATATTCAACTTCATAACTAGAAACTCTTGTCATCAAATTTATCTATCCCTATTCATGAACTTCTGATCATTTTCCTTCATACATGATAATTTAGCTTGTGCAAAGGTCCAAAGGCTATGTGTACAAAATCTAAAAATGGAAGAAAAATGGCACATCCACACATAGTATACACAAGATTTACACTAGAAAATGATTAACCAAGAAAACCAACCTAACTTAGATTATTTTTTTACATATTCATTTCATTGTATTTACTTAACCATTCATTGCATAATATTTTGGTATTCTACATCGGCAATTTAGATAATATGAAACCAAGATTAGATTACAACCCTAATCCCTTAACCGTGGGCTGAAAATGCCAAAAACAATCATACATATACCTATATTGGCCTCCAAAAAATAGAAAGCTAGAAGAAATTATCTGGGGTATTGACCTTAGACCTAACCAAACCTATCAAGATGTAAAATCTATAACTACACAGAATGTAGCACATCCAACACCAAGCTCAGGTGATGACAACCCCGACTCAGTGGGAAGAAACTATGCAAGTGAAGGAGAGGAGAGCTAAAAAGAAGGTGGTGGTGATATGGAAAAACTAGCAAAGATAAGAGACCAAAACCAATGACACTAGGGAACAACTAGTCAAGGTCAAAAGTCACATGAGGGGAAAACTAGTGAAGGTAAGAGGTGAGAACCAAGGATACTAAGGTAAAGCTATCAAAGATAAGAGATAAGAGGTAGAAATGCCTATGCAAAAATAGTGAAGGTATAGGTGAGAGGAGGAAGATGTTTAAAGCCTAGTTAAACAAGTGGTCCCATGGATGAAATCTAAAGGATGTGATAATGATGACTCTAATGTAATAGCAGTAAGGAATAACTAGTGAAGGTTGTAGGTGCGAAAAACTGACATAAGGGGAAAACTAATGAAGGTAAGAGGTGAGAGGTCGGGATTCTAAGGTAAAAATAGAAAGGGTAAGAGGAAAGAGGGGAAATGCTTGTGAAAACAAGAAAACATAGAGGTGAGAGGAAGAAGATGTTGAAGGGATAGTCAAACAATTGATCCCATAGTTGAAATATATAAGATGTGATAACCATGACCAATATCTAAGAGAATAGTTAGTGAAGGCCAAAGGGGAATAGGGTTGACACAAAGGGAAAACTGGTGAAGGTAAGAGGTGAGAATTAGGGATCCTAAGGTATATCTACCAAAAGGTAAGAGGCAATAGGTGGCAATGCTTGTATAAAACTAGAAAAGGTAGAGATGAGAGGAGGAATATTTTGACTAGATAAACAAGTGATCCCATAGATGTACTCTATAAGATGTGATAACCATGACCATTGTCTAGGGGAATAACTAGTGAAGGTTGAAAATGAGAAGAGAGGTCACAAAGGGAAAACTAGTGAAGGTAAGAGGTGAAAGGTAAGGCCACTGAGCTAAATCTAGCAAAGGTAAGAGACATGACATGGACACATTTACGCAAAACTAGTGAAGGGAAAGGTGAGAGAAGGAAAAACCAAAGAAGTGATCTCATAGATACAAACTATATAAAATGAAAAAAATGTGACCAATGTATGAGGGAATACACGAGACGTGGTGATCAATCCCAACTATGGAGAAATCGTCTCAAGTTGGGCCGCACTCAAGATAAGGACCTAGATGGAGCCAATCATCTGACATGGTGACTAATAAAGGAGGAGAGAGGAGATAATATATGGGAGTGAAATGATTATACCAAGTGAATTAATGAAGGTGGGTTCGAGAAAAATGATATGGATAAGGCGAATAAAAAGGAGATGCAAATGAAATAATGACATCTTAAGGTGAATGATACTAATAAAAAATTTCCCAAGTTGGCCTTGAAAAGGTCCCACTCTTATATAGAAATTCATTTACCTTACAAAAACCTTATTAAAAAGTGGATACCTTCTAAGGTTAGCATAACCTCAAGCCATTATCAAAAGGTTAGCAACAAAAGGTGAGACTTGTAGCAAGTGTCCAAGGAACAAGAGAAATATGAGAAGAAATGAAAGAAAAGGAGAAAATAAGGTCACAAGAAGATAAGTTAGAAGGAAGGGAGTACTTCTCCAAGAAGTTCGAGGTAGGAGAATAAAGCAAAGAGGATCAAGAATATCAGAAACCTAGTAAGGTGAATAGAAGGATTCTCAACACATTTAAGAAGAAAACACAAACTCGTCTAGAAGAAAAATTTTGCCTACATAAGTGGATGTTATAATTTAATGAAGAGCAAGAGTCTCAAAGAAGCCTACTTCTTCATGGAAGAAATCATTAATGGATGGTGTTGGTGAATATTTTTACCATAGGGACCCGGGGTTCAACCACAACATGCCAAAAAAAGAGTTTTTCATAGCCTAACGCAACGTCGACATTTTCATTCTTCTGCAAGGGAGAAAATTCTCACCCAAGGAATACCAACACTTTCAAGTGTTATGTGGGGAATTTAGATGGTAACAAGATTCATTTAATTATGTAAATAGTACATAAACTCCATAATAATTCATATATCTTCAATTATCTCTTATGCAAGAATAATAGAAATATAAGAGAGAATTAATAAAGAACTTTAAAAAAAAATTAAAAGGCCACACAATACATTTTCAATCATAAGTGCACACAGGTAGAAATCTGCAACATTATTATTTTATTATCTATCATGGGGCTAATCCATTACAATATAAGTCTACAAAGTTATGCAAGTTTTGATCAAGACTCCTTCAGGACCAACCGGATAAGGCAAAATTACATCAAAATACATAAAGGGGCTTCAGTCTACATTCCAACAACTTGTCGACTTGTTTCTCTCTATCTCCCTTACAACTCGATCTATGTGGATTTTGTTGTGATTCTGTATTTTTGAGGTTGAGGGAGTAAACACATATGACAACATCAAAACCACTTTGGAATTTGGGATCTAGCCCTGCCAGCTTTAGAGAGGAATCTCTTTGCTTTGTTTTTAGTGTGAGTTTTAGGTTAGTTATGATTGTACTTATTTCTTTTGTTTTAAATGTTTGGTTGATTTGAGTGTTATAATTCCATTGGGCTATGGAGTCTATAAACTAAACTGGAGTTTTTCATCAATTTTTAGAGGAGTTCTCACAGGGCAAGGTAGGTTGCACTAACTGGATCTTTTCATAAAATAAGTGAATTGTGGAATAACAGAAGTGTAAGATTCAATAGAGACCAAAGAGAAATTAAGAATTCCTTGATCTGACTTCAGTAGAAAACATTAAAATTAACAACAGCCAAAATAAGGTGCTCTAGATAATCAATCCTATTTATCACAAATTATGTTGATTAATTCATAAATTTAGAATAACAAAGAAGAGAAAAACGATGTTTAAACAAATAGACAGAAGAGACATGTCACCATTTAGTACACCACATGAATCCTGTGAAAGTTCATTGCATTATTTATTCTCCAATACTTTTAAAATTACAATATGTAGAAGAAATTACATTCGGAAATCAACATCTCTTCAAATGAAGTATTTATACAAATTATAAACTAAAATATCTTGAAACAATATCAAGATTTGTTACAAATATCTCCAACTGTTTTAAACAAATAGAAATGAAATATAGGACATTCAAAACTAATGAATCTACTTGGCACTATCTTTGTGGATTTCTAGTGACAAAGAAGAGCAATTCGAATTTGATTGCAACTCCTTTTGATGAGGTGGCATCCAAGTCACTAACTGTCTTTGAGCTTTTTCCTCTCGAAATTATGAAAAAAAGGTCCTGTAATACCTTTGTATATCCCAAACCATAATAGATGTTAGAAAACGGAGAGAGGATTTTGTATCTTATTATCCTAGGAACAACAACCTCCTCCCATTTACCAAAATTAATTTCTGATTGTCCACAATTTGCTCTGCAAAAAGGTGACTAAAACAGGACAGTGCACAGTCGGAAAAAGAGACTAAAATGGTGAGAGTGTATCTATCAATCCCTTATACCTGTGCGAAAAGTGAGATAGGATTTTTTATTTTGGAATCTTATGAACTAAAAATTCTTCTAGTTTCCCAATATTCATCTCTGATTATCCACAATATTCTCTACAAAAAGGTGACTGAAACAGGAAATTTCTTGAAAATATGACTTCAAATAATCATTAGCATCTCCTAAACCATAATAACTATTAGATAACTGAGAGAAGTTTTTGTACAAGAGTATGTTAGAGAAACAAACCTCTTTCAGTATTTGAAAATATGTTCTCAGTTGTTTTTAAACCACGTTTGAATGTACAATGTTGTATAGGGAAAAACATGGTTTTACTTGGCCATGAAACAGACATATGATGTGGAGGCAGGATGTGACATGGAGGTGGGGGATGATGTGGAGACATGAAGTGGAGACATGAAGTGGAGGTGAGTGGAGAGAGAACTTCAAGTAGTAGGTAGTGAGTGGCGTGGGAGTGACAGTGAGGTTGAAAGTTAATTACTTAATGGACATGGCAAGGTGTCGAGATAGGAGTGGAAGGGAGGGTGCGAGAAGAGCTAGCGGGAAAGGGGGAAAAGGTTGGCAGATTTTGGAGGGGGGTATAAGGCGGTAAGTGGTATCAGAAGGGGGGGTCTCTAAAATGTTGGGGAGCGAACATGTATGGATGGGGCCTAGCGAAAGAAACAATGTTTTCATACCCACCCCCTCATGCTAAAGGCGGGATGGAGAGGGGGGGCCGAAAGTGAATGAGGGTGGTGGATCATGCAGGTTGGACTATCCCGACATTCTGAAAGCAACATGGTTTAACTTTATACAACAAAACAACTTCTTCCATATGCGCCTTATTACACTTTTCCTTCGAACTTAGGATAAAAATGAAGTATGAAATATATGAAAATACTTTATCGATTTGTTGCCTTTCTTCTTTGTTTCTTGGTGCAAACTTCAGCTTGATCTTGCCTTTGATTTGGGAATTGGATTTGAGTGTATTATATATTATTGGAAATCTTCTTCTGAGCTCTTTCTGATGAAAATACATGTAGTAGTACGGTTTCTTGGTGTCTCTTTGGAAATAATTTGCAGGAGGAAATATTATTTACAACATCTCAATCATAATAATGATCAGATATAATCAAGCAACCGTATAAAAATTATAGGACCCTAACAGATTTATATAGATTTTTCCTTCTGCTTGGATACATGCGCGCTTAATTTGGCCTTTCTTAACTCCTTTTATGAGATCCAACTTCTTTGGTCACTTTCAGTTGATTCTTTCAAAATTGGCATCTTGATCCTTCTTCCATGGCCTTGGTCAGTCCCAATGTAATTTCTCTTTTCATCACTTTCTAGTTTATTTTATTCTTTTGTCACTTTCTAGTTCATTTATCCATTTTACTTGCATTTCTTGTCTCTACGACGATTTTCTAGAAAAAAAAAAATGATCAATACTTACTCAAAAAATGAAGGATCCAACAAATGGACCTTAAGAGTAGCCTGAGGAAGGAAAGATATGTTGGAACTAATATTGAGAGGGGGGTGAATCAGTATTATCAAATTCTTTTCAATATATCTTCTAGATTTATACTTTAATTTTTTGTTCAGATATTGATCATTAGTTTGTATGTCAGTACCATATAATAATGAGCAAGAATAGGAAAAACAGATAATCACACCAAAGAACACCAGATATAAGGTGGAAACCCAATGTGGGTGAAAACCACCTACTGCAATATGTCTCTATCTTCTTTCAATTAGAAACTTCTTTT
>APFE031507271.1:16479-58373 GCA_000404065.3 Pinus taeda
GGCTACTACCTTCTCTTTCTTCCAGGGACCACGTTTCATAAATTTTCAAACTGGATCCAAAACATCAAGTACATGTGCATCACCCAATCTCCTTTAAACAATTAACTTCTCAGAATGAAGTAACCAAAAAATATCACCAGTAACCAGCCACCAATTTAAACCCAGATCTCTGCAGAAATAGCTAAAATATATTTCAAGAAAAAAAGGTCTGCAACTTCACTGAAGGAAACCTGTGGATATCTGCACTTTTGCCATGAAGAGACGGCGCAGCTCCGCAGCTGCTGCGCCGATTCAACTACACACCTCCGCACCTGTACCTTCTGCTGCGCTGCATTCCTCCGCACCTGCGTCTTCTGCTGCGCTGCGTTCCTTTGCACTTGCACCTTCTGCTGCACTGCGTTCCTCCGCACCTGCGTCTTCTGCTGTGTTGCGTTCCTCTACACCTGAGCTTTGGATCGCCTGCGGACCTCTGTATAGAGCCAAATTCTAAGTCCTCCAATGTGCCACAGACTGTCAGATCTACAGATCCTATCAATAGATCCGCCTTACAATTTACAGATTTCTCTTTTATCTAGATCTAGCTTTTCAAACCAATCACCCAAATTTTAGATCTTAAGATATTCAATTTTCAAGTACTTAGCCAAATGATCTCCTTTCCTTTTTATAGGCAAGCCCTTATTCAAACCATGGATCAAAACCATAGAAAACCAATACAAGAGATCCAAAACCTGGGTTTAATATTTTATATGCCAAAACCATGGACCAAAACCATAGGATCAAAAACGTCGGACTAAATACCATGGACCAAACATAAGGCGCATTTTTCTCTGCATGAAAGTTCGTGCATTTTAGGTTCGCACCTTTTGTGCAGGAGGTCTGCGAACATATCCGCACTTTGTGAATGATGTGCCTGCGGATCCGCACCTTTTGAATCGTGTACCTGTGAACCCCTTATTTTCTTCCATTCTAAGTAGGTTGATCATCAATCTTTGCTACTGGCCTGTTGCACTATGATCTGTCATCTGTATGAGAGGGTTGCCATCAAGTACAACATATGTACCATAATGCCAACAAGATAAATAAGCATTATCTTGATAAAAATAATATCGATGCCTTCATGGAAGAAAAGTAAATCACCCATGAAGGGGTGATGGGATAGCCATTATTGCATCCAATCAAAGAAAACCGAGGAGGAATTTTTGCTCCAAGTCAAATGGAAGTAACAAAAAATGGATTTCCATTATTTTTGGGCCAACAGTCAAAGGGGCCTCAACAAGTTTACAAGGTCAAATCTAGGATTTTTTAAATCCTTGAAGGGTTCATGGGGTGGGAAAGAAGCATTTAGTACCAAGGGCATTATAGGGAAGAGTTGTTATAACATTAAGAGAATTTCTTAGATGGACAATGACTTGTTTCATTGTGAAGTCATCATGATGAATAATGATAAATAATATGTTTACCATATGGGGTTCTAATCCTCTAAGGAAGGACTATTGTAGAGATCATAAGAGAGAGTGAAGGGCCTTGATCTTGAGAAATCCTAAGTGTAGAAATTCCTTGTAGATTCAAACTACAAATTGTAATATCCTAAAACAATTTACTTGAATCTACTCTACTCAACAGAAATAATAAACGATCGATGAAATCATGAAGCATAAAAGTGAAAGAGTTCAATCACACATAACACAATGATTTTCTATGGAAAGCCACAGATAAAAACCCCTACTATCTATATATTGCATTAATAAGGAAATATGAGAAGATTACAATGCTTTGCTTAATCCTGAGCAACCTCTACACTATATCAATCTATCTCATTACTTCCCTGACCAACTCAAGCCAATACTTAGCCAATTATGCTACCTGTCAAGCTCCTATTTCCTTAAGTTGTTCCTTTGGGAATTAGCCCATATTTAATTGGGAAATTCCTCAATTATGAATTTCACAATCCTCATAGGCATTCCTTTGATTGCGTGCACCATCTATACAATTTGGATGATTATATAATTGATAGTACATTGTCCCTAAACTCCAATCTCAACTAGGTATTTCTCTAATTTGACATGCATGATTTAATTATGAGTGAATACTCAGTTTACTGGTTTATTAGTGTTGGTTACACCCCACTACTAGATCTCCCATTGATTCCTCATCAGTTGGAACTATTTTATCTGAATTTAACTCAATTAAACTGAATTAAATAATTACAAGTCAAAATAAACTCAACCAGGCCTCCTAAAAAATAGGAAATACTCTACATGACTATAGTTAGACTCCCAACTCGAATTAACTAAGCCAACTAAGTCAAATTAACTTAGTTAACTATTACAAGTTGTTATGAGAATTGGAATTACAATTTAATCCCTAAGTTAATTCAAGGACAAAATTAAATTATGACTTTCTTGTTGCATTTTCAACACTCCCTCTCAACAATAAAGGGATTATCTACTATCCTAATCCTACCTCTGTGAAACTCGAATTTGCATAGGAATGTACTCCAGCAACATGATTCTCCTCTACACACAATCTCGTAGATGGTGATACTAGATACTGATACACTTGGACCGCTCATGAAAACCTAGATTCTCAAAAATTTTGATACAACTCTCTTTGTCATAGTAAATCATAGTAGGATCCATATACTGACCAAATAAGCCAATAAGGATCTTCCTCATCCAGATAGACTCACAAGATGCTTGGCTACCATCCATGTACTATGTTTCTGTTAAATTGAGTGCAACTGATCTCTACTTCTTGTTGTACCAAGAAGCTATTGTTGATGCATTACTAAAGATTCCCCCTGATATGCTCTTCCTATCGGACATAATTCCTACCTAATTGGTATCTTCAAAGCCTTGAATCTTCACTCCCTTTGTTCATTTATACCAAAGACCAAACTGAATGGTGCCTTTGATGTATCTAAACACATGTTTAGCTTCCTTCTAATAGATTTTGGTTGGCTTAACCATGGCTTGACTAAGCTGGTTAACTGCAAAACACATGTTTGGCCATGTGTTCACCAAATACATATGTGAACCCAAAAGCTGTCTATAAATACTAGCCTCCACTACTTCACATGAAGTAGCATCTTCCTTCCTCCAATTACCTACTAGAGGAGTCTCCATGGGTTTGCTTCTCTCCATGTGGAACTTCTTAAGTATCTTGTTCACATACTTTCCCTGAGAGACAAACAGTTCCTCGTCTCCTTGCCATACTTCCATACCAAGAAAGTAATGCATGAGCCCCTGTCCTTCATCTCTAATTCTCTTGCAAGATCCTCTTTGCACAATTTTATTAGCTTCTCATCACCTATTAGAATCAAATCATCGACATATAATACAATAATTGACAATTTAATTTCAACCACAATATGATAAAGGTTTGCATTTGCTTCACTTTTGGTGAAGCCCAACGTAGTGAAATAGCTGTCAATCCTAGTGTACCAAGCACAGGGTGCTTGTTTTAGTCCATACAGCACTCGCTTGAGTCTACACAGATGTGACTCTCTTTTGAAGGTCTAAAATCCTTTCGGCTACTCAATATACACGTCTTCCTCAATCATATTGTTGAGAAATGTTGTCTTCACATCTATATGATGTATCTTCCATCCCATCTACACAGAAAGTGCTAGAATGGATTTGATTAATGAGTACCTTGCTACTGGAGCAAATATCTCATCATAATCATTTCTCTCCACTTGAAAGAATCCTCTGGACACAAATTTAGCTGTGTGTTTCTCCACACTCCCATATGCTACTTGCTTTACCTTGTAAAGCCATCTAGAACTCACCATTAACTTTTCTTCTGGTCTTGGGATCACTTCCTAAACATAATGGAGTCATTCTCCTCAACCATGGAATCAACCCATACTAGTTGTTGCATTGCTTCCTCGAATGAGGATGGCTCAACCTCTACACTCTCACTCATCAAAGCCATGTATCTAGTGTATTGATCTTGTGACCTCCTCTTTCTTTGTTGTGATGTGGGTTCTCCCACATTCTATCTAGCATCATGCATCAATCTCTCAGCCTCTCTAGTGTGCTTCCTTCCATCTTTGGAAGTCTCTGCATGAGTGGATGCTTCCACTCGATGCTCCTCTACATGTGGTTGCTCCACATCATCCTAAGGTTCCTCCTTTGGAGCTAAAATCTCCTCATCTTTATGTAACTGAAGCTCCCTCTCAAGGGAACATCTCATGGGCTTCTCTTCATCGAACTTCACATCTCTAGAAACCATTGTCATCTTGTTGGATGGTCGGTACACTCGACAGTTGTGAGGTGTATTAGTGTACCCCACAAATATGCCCAACACAATTGTTGGCTCTAAATGTTTCCATGCATCCTTGGTAACATGACAGTAGACTGATCAACCAAATAGCTTGAAGTGTGCCTCATCTAGTTTCTTACCTGAAAAAGCTTCTTCTGGTGTACTTATCCGGAGAGTTCGATGAGGCCTTCTGTTATGCAAATAAACATTTGTGTTGCTTGCTTCAACCCACAAGTGCAATGGTAGAACTTGATCATGCAACATCACTCGTGTAGCTCTCACAATATTTTTGTTCTTCCTTTCATCCACCCCATTATGTTGTGGGTTATGAGGTGTTATTAACTCCCGTTGAATTCCTTCGGAAGCAAGGAAGTTCTTGAATTCATTCGACACATATTCTCCATCGTTATCACTTCTGAGAGCTTTAACTTTTCTACCAATATATTTCTCGACAAGTGCTTTAAATTCACAAAATTTAGCAAACCTATTATATTTCTTCTACATGAAGAAAATCTAGCAATTATGAGAAAATTCATCAACAAATATTACATAATACATTTGCTTAGTCGTGGATGTTGTGAAGGACTGTCCACACACATATGAGTGAACTTTATCAAGTATCACTTGCGCGCAAATATCTTTATCATGAAAGGAAGATTTGGTGTACTTTCCCAATGTACACCCTTTTCATGTGTCTCTCAGATCTAGTGTACTATTGTAGCAGTGACAACCACCCTCCAAATTTTTTCCTTCGCTTCGTTTTGGAACCTCCCTACTAAAATCTCAGCAACTTACCTTACGCTGCCTAGGTACTTCTGCATTCATTTGAGTTTATCTTTTTCTCTATAGCTTATGTTTGCTTACTTGCTTTGTTGATTAACCAAAAGCTAACCTCCTTTGACTTAGTTACAATGTAGTTCTTGCACTGCCCTATAAATTTACACAGTCCTAAAGGGAAGCCAACCTTGCTCTTAGGAAATGTGCAGTTCAAAACAGCATTGAGATTCAGCTCTGAAATGTGCAGACCCATGTGGAAACTTGTCTTTACCTGGGAAACTGCGTAGATCATGAGAGGCAGCTAGAGCCACTCAACCCAGGAATTGCATAGAAGCATTCCTTCAGTTGTTGTTCAATGCATGTGCCGACAAGTTGACCGATTCCCCGTGGAACTCTACAATTTCTCCATGCATGCATGGAAGACTTTCTCGAAAAATAAAAATACAAAAAGTGAAAAGGCATCCCTAAAAAGTAGGGATCTATTTTTAGCAATGGGAGTTACACATGAGTTAATTTTAGAAGCTATCGCCACTTGCCGCTTTTACCTAGATTTTTGGCCTTTGCGTCATAAACCCTAAATCGATCAAATATATTTCATGGATGCCACCATATCTCATTTTCACATTCGATTTTGGAGGTCTGGCATTCCTGAGGCATCTAGGAACCTTTGGCACAGTCAGCACAACCTTTCTGAGTAAGCTTTTATTTTCAAGTCTTTTAGTGATTTTTCTGTCGCTTTTGTTTCCTTGGCTTGTGTGAGTGTTATTTTTCTTGTTTTATTGAATAACCACTAGAATTTTGATTTGTTTTATCTTGTAGAAGTGTTGTTTTAATTTTTGCATTTCCTTTCCTTAGCGTCGCATGCATAACCCAGTTTTTGTGCTAACGATCATCGTTGCGTCGAATCTTCCCACGAGCTTCATTATTCTATTTGACTGATTCTTGCATTTGTTTCAATTGCATGCATCATTATTCACTCAAATCTACACCATCCTTCGCTCATGCATTCAGATCTACCCATTTTCAAGTTGTGCTTGGGAATATTTGGGCTACCTTAGCTCGGATCTAGCTCTTCCAGGCATGCACTGCGCATTCCTGGATCTCAAGGCTCTGCATTGCCTCTAGAAATTGGACATAGGTTGTTAGTGATTGATTTCAGCTGCCCAATGTGCAATTCCAGGAGATATTTTGGGAGTCTTTCCCACTAGTATTGCACAATGTGCAGTCCCATCCAGGACAAAGCCAGAAAGAATTTTGCATTGTGTAGTTCCAATCACTAGCAAGCCACACTGGATTGTGCATTACGTAGTTCCAATAATCATCACCTCTCAGTGGCATATGTGACTGTGCAATGCGAAGATCTAGCTAATAATCCCTCACCTCTGAGACCCAGATTTGTGAAATATTGCCCAGCAGTTGCCCAGTTTTTTGCATGAATGGTCCTTGCAGTGCTTTTTTATTTTAAGCTAACATTCACATGCCATGATTTTCCTCTCTTTCTCCAGGTACAATAGTTTTTGATCAGCTCCCCAGCAGTACAACCAACATGGTTTCCAAGAGAGTTGGATCAAAGGATACAGTAGAAAGTAGCATTGGAGATGTAGTTGAATAGGTGTAAATGAACTTTCCAGTCTATGCTGACACTCAGTTGTTCATAGAGAAATTCATGAACATTATATGCTAGGAAATAATGGACATATTTGCATGAAGTTTAAAGAAAGATCTAGAAGATCAATAGGTCTATGTTAACATCCACAAGTTAGGCTTGTACAAGGTTGCATGCAGGTACCCCACCTTCCCATGTGCGGACATCATTCACTAGATTATCTCACATACCAATCCTGAGACAATGACATTGAGCAGTTCCATTGGAACACAAATTTCTACCTTCGAGATAGATAATTATCATCAGATGTATCACTTACCACAATTAGTGAACCACATGGATGCACTCTTCCTTACTCCCAACAACAATGTGAACACTAGAGATATCATGAAGTGTTGGGTAAAAGAGCCATCAAAGTTCAAGTTGAAACCCAACCAGGACTAAAAGAGTAAGTCACTTAGGAAGGCCTATCAACACTTGATCATTTTTTCATGCCTCTTGTATGGTAAAGAGAGCACCGAGACCTTTCCGCAGAGTTGGGTGGTTGTGTTGGATCAGTTGGAAAATGAAGGAAGGTTGTGCAACTGGTCATACATGTTGGATCTTCATCTAAAAGTGCATGTGTCTAATGCCCGAAATCCTCCTAAGGATGAGAAAGAAATATTATACATGTTTGCATACCTGTTTGATGCAATATGTGCCCAACAATAGCTTCCTAGCATGGGTTGGATATGGACACCATCAGATGATGTTGTGAACATCTATTGCAAGTTACTCTCTGAGTGCAACTACCAAGGATTCATGGCGAGGCTATCTAACCACTTCATCACCCCAGTTTATAAGATGATATTCGAACTGGATTCACCTTGCATGTGCCAAGAAGTGATGCAGGCATTGCTTCACATTGCAGCTTGGTATGCCTCACCAGGTGGCCCCTTTATCAGGATGGTTGGCGAAGAGAAGCCTTCGCATGTGCGACCAAGGTTTTCCATGGATAAGTTGGTCATGCAAGAGGTTTTATATCACATCTCCGCAAGGTTATCAATAGGACTACACAGGAGGAAGAAGGCAACATGGCCTTCTCTTCCTTTGCGGATTGGATTGTACGAGATCTAGAGCTTGAAGGATGTGAATTCAACGGCAGAGGACTTGAATAAGTTTGAGTTCGACACCAAGAGCTTCAATGTGTATGGTCCCCACTGCATATGCAAGATCCATTATGCAAAGGTGTATTGTCCATGGATCCACGAGGCATGTCATTGGCCATAAGAAGACCCTTCGAGGTATTGTTACAACTCCTATGGACTTAATGAACCGGTCAGCATGGCTATAGAATGAAAAGCAACTCTATAGGCAACAACACCATAGGAAGAAACAACAACAACAATAGTGAGAAACAAACTGGTGCAAGACAAAGGCAAGAGGAAGAATGTCAAGAGCACAGAGGCTGAGAAAAGATACAAGTTCATATACTATCCTCTTATTGAGAAAGTAGCTTTGGAAGTAGAAGAGAAGAGGTGATAGTGCAAAAGGAGACTAGAATGGAGGAAGAGAGGGAAGAAAAGCTTAGAGGATGCAGAGAGGAAGTTGCAAGAAATAGAGAAGAATCTAAAAGAAGAGCAAGATCTAAGGAGAAGTGAAAGGGAAGAGAAGTAGAAATAGGGGTAGGAGGAAAGGCAAGGCACAATGACAGAGAAAATTGTGCTTATACAGGTTGAGTCAGAGTAGCCAGCATATGAAGAAGAGGGTGAGTAGGTGCAGGTTAAGGAACTTTCTCAACAGATTGAGCAGATGGTTGAAGCAACAGACATGGATTTGGAATAGGAGCCACACGATTAAGATACTTACCTCATGTCGAGAGTATCTAAGATTGCCCCAAAGTCTCTGCCACCTCTAGAATCTGAACAAGTCTAGAGTGAGCAAGGAGAGGTTGTTCTCCTTGATGATGATCAGGTAATGGATGTATACAATCTATCATTTGATGAGTCACAAAAAGAGGTGTACAAGCATGAACAAAGAAACTCCAAGATTATCATGCATCACCCGCACACATAGAGGAAAGGGTGATTGCTACATATGTTAGAAGAGATCCAACTTCCATGACCAATGCTTTTAAGGCTTATGCAGACTCCATGAGTTAAACGGTCAAGTTCTTGATAATAGAGAACGATCAGATGGAAAATGACTTGAAAGAGGCCAGTCAAAGAATAGAACAATTCATAGGATCCACTATGGGAGAGATGAGAAAAGCGATTATTGCTAAAGTGTCGACTCTTGAGACCACCATGTGGAAACTGTATGGTAGATTTGTCACCGTGTACAAGGTGGTTGTCCATCTATATGGTCTTGAGCAGCAGTGCGTGAAGATAGCCCAAACTCTCAAAGACATCCACGATGCTATTATGCATTTACAGGAATATAAAATGATGTACAAGGGAGCCCCGCTTTACTTGCAAAAGATAATGAAGCCACATGTTAAGCTAGACAAAGCACAGATGGAGATGTTGATCTAGAATTATGAGCAACTCCCTTTGCTCATCACCAGCATTGAGGCTTCCTATGCATGGTTGTTTAAGAGTCTAGATGTCATAGTGAGGACTCACAGGATCCCTTCAATCGAAACCCTCACTCAAGCCATGAAGAAGAACGAAGTCCTACTGGAGGTCGACAGGTACATAAAGCAGCTGATGTGAGAGGCCACCAACGTTGACTTGCAACTCAGCACATAAAACATGCAGAAGTAGATCGGTGGTCTAGCCACACTCAGGAAAATGTTGCACATGCTTCAAGATGAGCTCGACAGAGGTTCTAGAACCATATACTCAAAAGTCATGGAGGCAAGAGTCTGATTCGAGAATGACATCACCAAATAGTATAGGGACACAATAGTGCAGTACCTAGATTGGTATTAGTTTGTGAATGAATACCTTCAAGGGTATGTTTTCGAGTTGGTCTTCCCCAAGGCCCTAAGTTTATGTGGGTATATGTGGAAAATGTATATTATTTGGTACTCTAGCCTATTTTTTCCCACATCGGTATATGTGGAAAATGTATATTATTTGTAAATATGTGTAAGTGAAATTCCAAGTGTGACTAGTGGAATGTGAATAGTCACTATGCAATGTAATGAGTTTTGTAAAGAAGTTGAAGAGTCATGAGGGTAGTCAAAGATTCACAAAGGAGAATTTCAAGAATCACCCCACCTTTTGTTATATATATAACCTCATAAATCATAGTACAGGATTTTGGGAGCCAAGTTTTTGGCTAGGCATTTCTTAGAGAAGGTTTGGAGAGTACTGTGATGAGCCTTGGCTTCTCCACAACGTAGAGCGAGTACATCTCTTTGGAGGAGCAGACGGTGTTAACTGTAATGTTCCACTATTGGGGCTAGTATTTGTTAATGGTGTATGTATGGATGGAACTTTCACTTAATAATATATATGAGCCAACACATTTTCATGCATATGTTGTTATTGTGGTTTTACTATTCTGGTTACTTTAGCAATGTATGTTATTTAACTTACGCATTTGTGTATGAAATATTTTGTAAGCAATTGTATGAATCTTGTTGAAGATGTGTTGTTGTGTTAACACATCACTTTGGATTTTGGACTATTTTTCTTCTAGCTTGTGATTTCATTCCACTCGTGTTCCTTTCAGGTTGTGTACTATTACAAGATTCTAAGGGACACACTTCCTTTTCCCCTTTGTGTTTTAGAACACCCATGCATCTCACTTGACTCACTGTAAGGTCACACACTTTCTTCCAACAAAGTTATCATGCTTACCTCCGTGCACTACTATGGTTAAGGAACATCTTTACTACCCACTACTGGGTCTCCTACTCCAAACGGTCTGAGGTCTGGTTGGGACTTCTTACCAAGGAGATTCATTGACATGTTGGTGGGTCTAGAACTGTCAACAATTCTGGCACTAGAAGGAGGGCCAGATGACAAGTTCAGCCCTTAAAGTTTGTTTTGAATCTCTGCACATCATTCATGACTTACATTACAATCTCAACTCCGGGGTGTTTTTCTCATGCACATGACTTCGAAGTGTCAGAGGATGTCATCAATGACTTGTCACAAATCAAGTACAATGGTGAAGGTAGAGCAACCTCGCTGAGACACGCAGTTCCCTTCTTGGGCTTTTGTGAGAGGAATAAAGCCCCCTCAGATGACTTTATCCGTGGGTTGTTCGCTTACACGCTTCAAGGGCATGTTGAGAAATGGTGTCGCACATTCCCCATAGCCTCTATTCACTCCTTTGATCACATGATCAGATAATTAATGTATTCTTTCTATCGTTATGATAACAAATAACTTAATTAAAAAAATCCTAAAATTATGAAAAGCATTTGACGAATCTATTGCGCATTTTGGGACCACTTCTGTAATCTTGCTTTTCAAATCCCTAAAGATGAAATTGATTGGAAATTTATCAAGGAAATATTTCAGTATCTTCTTCACGTATCTGAAAACCCGAATGAGTTGGAATAATTTAAACCCATCCCATTATAGCTCGGTGTTATAGCTTCCAAATCTAAGATGAGCAAGGTTGTTGTCACAAGTGACGCTACATCCATTTCTCATCAAATAGCCCTAGCTCCCCAGGATGAGGTGGGAGAAGTTGTGAACCCATCTGTTGAACTGTCACATCCTCCCACCCCACTTGCTCTGATCATCTGCACATATTTGGACTACAACCCTGATCATTATCACAAGGTCCTATCTTCTCAACCTATGTCCTCTGGTTCCTTTGATCCTCTGGATTGTACTTTGTTGTGTTCATCCATTCTGGACTCCATTCTCTGTTGTTCATGAGGATCATGTTTTTGACAAAGTTGGTGTCGAGCATCGAACCTGCGCTATAATTTTTTATAAGTATGTGTGGGAATATGAAGAAGAACCTGTGGTGAAGGATTACCTCCTTCTATCCCCACCTCATACGCTTTTTCCTAACATCTTTTGTGATTCTGCCATTTCTAATTTTTCTTGTGAAAATTCATACCCAGATGCTTCTACTTCCGATCATTCACAGGACACACAAGATGTCAGTCAGTCATTTGATTGTGGAGAGGATCAATATTTATTTTCAAATCCACCCAATCTATCAGTGTTTCTTTCTGGAAATTTAGAAGGTGAAAAATTATGTTTCTCATCAACCCCTCTGTATGATTCATTAAATCATGAGGATGCTAATGTACATCTTGAATTTTCTGATCATGGTTGTCGTGATCTATTTACTTACTCATTCGATCATGATTTTGATTCACTTGTTGTTGATATTTCTAAGCCACTAGTCTTTGATGAAACATCTGCTGATGAAGTGGAAATCCCTCAAGTTATCAAGGCACTTCAGCCCGAATTGATAGTTATGTCAGGTTCGCAGCCCTGAGGATAGTTCCACTTCCAATCAAAAATATGTTGAAACATTCCATGCTCCTCATCACTCTCTTGTTTTCATTGAAAATCAATCTAGTCTATAGATTTCACATCCTCCACCAGAATCACACAATCCTAATGCTCATGCATTGGAGGAGTCATACATAGCAAGTCATGTTGCTAAGTGAAATTTTTCTTCTTTCTACATGTTTTCTCATTTGTCAAGATCAAAAGAGTGTGCATTTTTTTCATCCATGCATAGTCTGATGCAACACCATGGCACATCCGTGGAGTGTTTGTATTGCACTTTTACTCTTTTCTTTTATGTGGACACATTCAAACTTCGAGCATGTTGGTTTTCAATGTTTTATCTTTCTTGCATGCTGGTTTTCTTGAATATCTTTCTTTTCAACCATGCCTTCACTTACATGGGCCAATCAATGTGTCAGTAGCTACATTGGAAATATCACTTCTCTTGAGTAGGCCCATGCACTGCTTAGCTTAGGAGTAGTAGTGTTTTATTTCTTTCTTTCTTTCGCTTGCTTTGCTTTCATTTTACTTGTGTCTTTTGCTTGCTTGTTTTTTTTCTTCTTTACGAACCTGTAGGATTAGTTTCCCATGAAATCATGTTGGCTTCTTGAGACAAGTAGGATGAAATACATGAGGACTTGTATAACTATCAACATTTGATTATCTGTCTATTTCCTCTCTTTGTGGAGATCTTGCATTCTTTTATTCAATGATACCTTCATGGAAAATACATTATGTTCAGAGTGAGTCCTAGTGAAAACACAACACTTGCACTTTTAACTAGTACCACATACTTTAATTGGTTTTCTATTTTCGGTTAACCCTTGTCAACTCAATCTAGTAGAGTAAGGTGAGGGGGAAAACCTTAACAAGTATGTTAGAGGTATATATAACATCCTTCTATGAAGGGACAAACTCTTCTTCTCTCAATAAGTCAGGATCCCTCTTCCACATCATGAAATAAATAAGTTCTTATGCATAGTTCTCTAAAAAATGAAAAAATAAAAATATAAAAATATAAAATAAAGGAGAAAGAAGAGAAAGGCTTCCTACATAGAGAGGTGAATCAAGTAATTCTGCCGGGGTGCTTTCCAGGCTCGTTGGCAGCGAAGCGATGCTTGTGTTCCCAAAGTGACTCTGTCAGGGTATTGTCCAGGCCTTCTAGAAATGGAGCAACACTAGAGATGAAACTTAAACTATGACAGTCTATATTACTTGTGCATCAATATACCCCTCATCCCCAATCAAAAAAATTGAGTTTACTTGGCTTGGTATGTGTGTTGGTCGATCAAGAGAATGGTAGGGACTACATATTTAACTCACGCTAGTGAGGAAGCCATGACAATCAAATAATTGAACAATACTTTTGGAGGAGTTAGACTCGCTTTACACGAGGCCCATACAGAGAGATTGAGTTCTACCAGTGTGTCGCCAATGTTGTAGTGGCTAGAACCACCCTCCAAATTTTTTCCTTTTCTTTGTTTTGGAGCCTCCCTAGTAAAATCTCAACAACTTGTCTTACACTACCTAGGTACATGTGCTTTCATTTGATTTTATCTTTTGCTTTATAGCTTGTGTAGTGTCCCAAATCAGAATTTTTTGGAACAAGCACTTCATATAATACTATCATGCATTTACCAGAAGATTTCAATGTAAAACCCAAACCATAAATTTATAAATTGTACAAAATCTCATTAAATGTCACAACATGAGGAACAATGAGAAATGCAACAACAGAATCCAGCTTTATTATAGAAATATATGCTAATACAATAGTTGGGAATGGTCCTCCAACATATATAATAATACTGAAACCGGCCTCCAAACTAAACATAGAATCAATCACTATACCTGTGGATTTTGAATAAATCCACCAAGGGGAGATGGGTGCTCTCCCAATCTCTCTATATCACCCGAGGTTTTCGTCCTTGGGCTACCAATGGACTAGAGAACTGGGTTCTCAACCTCTCATACAAGAAACAATATAAAAACCAAGATGTCCTCCAATGGTCTCCTCCTCCTCTTTTATAGATCTGATGGACCCCTCTAGAATCTTCTATTTTATTATTATCCTAATCATGGAGCACTTTTCCCTCTTTTATTTTAATTAGAATATTCTTTTTAATGCGGGAAAAAGGTAAATTGGCCACCATTTCTCCTCAGGTCACTGAACTCCCATCCAAAATTCCCATCATGTAGATATTCTCATTCTAGTTCCAACAAGCTATTACACTAAGTTGATCCATCAATTAATCTCCCCAGCCTGCCACCTCGAGCATAATTAATTAAGTTATTCCCAATAATAATGTTGATTTTTGAATGATGTCAGAATGCAATGGAACAAAAGGAAAATTGTGTTGATGATGGAATATGCCAAGTGAATGCCATCAAATCCCATAAGAACTCCTTAAAACTCCATCGGGACCGCTAATGACATAAACCTGCTCTACTGACATGGCCATCACCTGTCCTGGAAATCCACCCTGGTTGTACTATGAAGAAGAATAAAAATGGGGACACGACAGTCCTCCTGCCCCAAGATTGCTTGCACTCAAGCAATCCAAATCTATGAACCAATCTAGTGGCCCAATGCCATTAAGACCAAATGCCCAAATCCAATATGAACCACGGGTCCACGTCATGTCTCTACACTATTGAAACATGATTGGATCCTCCAATACGTGGATCCCATGTCCATCTCTGACTCAACCTGCTACCACTAGATCCACGTAGATCCCAATGTCACCAAGAAGGAGAGTTAATGCTACATGGTTCATGCTATGTTGTAGCTCTGGCTATGGATGTTGCCCTACCAATTGTGTACCAGTTCATCACCTCTCTCCAATCCAATCCTTGGCATACCCCAAGGTCAGTCTCACCATACTGATGTTGCACTGAGATATTGATGAGTGGCCAAACCACATTCTACTGTCGACTGGAGCATGTAATATCCCCCACCTCTAAGGGCTCCTATAGTACACTGCTCTCGACTAAGAATGATACTCCATCAATAGGATACCAACTCATGATCTCTTGCTAATCTAAGTCATGGACTCTTGTGTAAGGAACAAGTCTACTATGTTGATGTTGGTCCATGCTCATCTCATGCTGCCCTATCTAGTTGGTTAGCAATATCCATCGAGAAAATCCTGCCTCTCTCCATGTAATGGGTACAAGTAGCCAAACTGTGTTGCAAGCCCTATCTATGTACTCCTAGAGAGGGTTGCTGCATAAAAATGTTGCAGCTTGACTAGCTGCCACTACACCTATTTTCACCTCATCAATGGGTAGACCCAAAGATGGATGCACTACCATCTCCCTTGCCTGGTAGGAATCTCCATGCTCTTCAAATCCACCAATCTCCTTCCAAATTGTCCTGTCATACTCCAACATCTCCTGAGTACTAGTGTCAACAAATACCTTGCCAACTATCTGTACATTTGTCTACTCCTCATCAATCGCTGACCCTAAGGGTGGTTGCTCATCCTCCACCATCACAAGATCAATATGAACCTCCAACTGGCCCTCCCTAGAAGGATCACCATGCATATTGTGAATATCATCCTCCTCAACTGACTCATGATCCACCATATGCTGCTCATGCTGAATCACCACTCATGACTCATAATACCGAATGTATCTCCTAGGAACCACTTTCTACTCATCATATGAATCTGACCTACTGTTAATGACTCTACATGACTCATGATCCTCTATGTGCTCTCTATGTTGAATCACCAGTCGCTCATCTTCTCTCGAATCTCCTACCCTCATAGGAACAATCAACTACTCATCATACTCCTCTACCACACATGGATGCATATCTAGGCTACTATCATCCACTCCACATGAATTCTCGTGCTCCTCAGAGGTATCTTCGTATGAACCTATAGACTCATCCAAAGAAGAATCCTCACCCTAAAAGTAAAAGGGAATCTCCTCCTGCTCTACCTCTGTCATCTCCTCAGTGTCAATCAAGGATGAGTGGCCACGTCCCCAAGGTCCCTTGCAAACAAAGCAAAGTCCCTTCCTCCTCACCTCATTCTTGTTGCATGATCCCACAATCTTGAGTTGCTCCTCCCTGGTCAACTACCTCCTGAACAAACCAATGTTATGTAAAACCAACCTCTTGGCTATTTCACAAGCAGCAGGTGATACCAACTGCTCTCTCCTCTAAATAGACAACAACCGAGACTGCAACTCCCAACAAATGGCATCACGACCTCTCATACATGATGACAATATGGATTGCATGTGTTATATGACTGTGTCAGGATGATGTTTCCTAATGATGAAGAAGCATTAGAACATATGTAGAATAAGATCTTCACACTTGAGATCGAACATGACTTCATAAGTCTTAGTCATGGACATACTTTTTAGAACTTGAAGCTTCTTCCCAAATGTAGGACCCATGGAGTTATAAAAGTTTTGTAGTGTGTCTACCATCAGCTTGAAGACTCCCCTCATAATATCATCATTTTAGGTTGTTATAGGGGCAGTTAGTATCATAATGTTACTGAGACAAGATGCAACTGGAATTCTAACCCCTTCACAAGGTTCTTCTGAGAACTTGGTTTGTATGAGAGAAAGCATAGTTGTTTTTAGATCCCAAATTAATTTCTTCCCTTCTAACTGACTCACTTTGGAAAGGAGTGTTGGGATAGGGTCCCTAGGGGCATTTTTAGGGCTAGTTAACCCAAGTTTTGTATAATTTTTTTTAAAATATGTAAAATCTCCGTGAAATGTGGATGTGGAGCGCATAGGTAGATAGGAGTCAAAAGGGTCTTAGCCCCTTGTTTAAGTTGATTTTGAGATTCACCCATGGTCTGCGGACCATGGTATTGTATTGAGAATGCTATATATGTGAGTCATAGTGAGTCTAGAAGTTGTAGTTGATAATGAAGAATCAAGATAGAGACTATTTTGGACGAGCGCTGAGGCAGGAAGGCTCCTGCAGCTGAGTGCATAGGAGTTCTTGGTAAGTCTGCAGCTGAGTGCACAGATCCCTGCAGCTAAGTGCGCCAGGTGAAAGAGTCTGTAATTGGAACATTGAAGATCAATAAAGACCGATTTTGAATAATTACTGTGCAATCTAAGCATTTCTATTGATTATATTTATGTTATATTATGTCGCTTAATGATATGTTTTCATGAAATAATATCTGAATGTTGCAGAAAACTGTTAAATTTATCTATTTATGCATGTTTTAAGTAATTATCTATGTTCACAGAGTTAAGGGTTGATTCTGCTATGTTCTTTTATAACATGAATAGATCTGCACAAAGTTAGATCTAGGGTTGTTTATTGATGCGTGAAAGTGGATAAATTGTCTGTTTAAGGTCCGCAAAGACTGATTGTAGACCTTCATGAATGTCTAGAATCCATTTTACCCTAGTTACAGTAATGAGTCCTAGAAGGATACTGATCTACACGAAGGAAGTTCTGAACTTTCAGAGCTTGAGAACCACTTATCACATGTCCCTAGATGCAGAAACTTAGTTCTAGCATCCCCCATTACTACTTCGGGTGAGACTACAGCCTATGCTATGTATGTTTTTTCTAAAAGGGCCAGTAATTAAGGTTTTTTTGGTTGGTGTGAACAACTCTGAGCCTGGGCTAGGCCCCCTTAAGCCAATAAATGGTTCTGTTGTCGGGACTAGGATCTATCTGAGAGAAGTGTGATAAATTGTTTCCTATGAAGAAAGAGCTTGATAAGTGGATTGATCATAAATCACACACATTCACGACTTAGGAGAATAGGAGCCCTAAATTATCCAAGGAGTAGTGGTTGCAAAGATTTTTGTACAAAAACGAGATCGACGCATTCTTTTGTTTCTTCCCTAAAGAACTATATGAGTGGTTGTCTAAACTAGCTGATAGTAAAGGGACATGGAGGCTCGAAGGCCCTATAGTGTGGATCCATGAACTGGTGTGATGTTTGGAAACATCAAAAATCAATATTACGCAGGTTTTGGATCACTGGGTTGATTGCATGTTGGGCAGTTTTGTGACTTATTTCGCAATCGATAGATATAATTAGCTATAGTGAAGTGGAGTGAAGGATCTTTAAAGGATCACAAGGTAAGTATTTCAACTCACTCAAGACTTGGATTAAAATTTTGTTATGTGAAAAGAGGGTTATGGAGTTACCTTGATATTTGGGGCTAAGAAAAGTGGGAGATTCTTTAGAAGAAACGGAGGATCTAGCCCAGAATATAGTCTGCTCATTGAACCCCTTTCAAGCGACGACGAAGGAGCAGTGCTGACTATGTTGCGAAGTGTAGCTTAGTTAATAACACAGGGTATTCTAAGCATACCTCATCCATCCACTCCACCTCCACCTCTGCCTCATACACCTTCACCTTCTCCTCCATCTCCATCCCCACCATTCAACATAGCAAACACGATGAAGATGCCGATTTTTAAAGGAATGGGGGCCGAAGATCCAAAACAGTTTTGGTTTGTTGCAGATTTTGTTTGGACAACACAGCTGATTACATATGATAATATTAAGGAAGCGTAGTTGGTTACAACCTTATAGGACCATGCATTAACACGGCATATCAATTATTGTACTAATAACCCCAACGCGTCGTTGGAAAATACCCAGCTATATTTGAAAAAGGAGTTTAGTAAGCCTAAGTTAGAGGCACAATCAGTAATTGAATTTAAGGAAATCTAACAGAAGTTCGATGAGATACCTTGGAACTTTGGTCAGAGGTTGAAATGTTTGATCAAGCAGGCTAATATGCAAATCTCAGATACCCAGCATCATGACTAGTTTATAGCATCACTCTTGCCTCATTTAAGAATACATGTGTCACAACATAAAATAGCAATGCAAGCGGAAGCCTTGGAGATTGCAATGAGGTTGCATGCATCGACTATTCAGGATACGAACCTTAGACTGCAATAGATTCATCCGCAACTAGAAAACATGCACTTGGAATTGCAAAGCTTGAAGAAAGGAAGCGAATCTCAATTGGAGGCGCGTGCTGAGGTATGGTGTCTAAACTGTAAGAACCATGGGCATTATAAGGACCATTGGCCGGTCTTTAAGTATTATATTATAGGGGGAGTTCTTGTGCCCTAGAAACCATAGAATAATGTTGGGACGAGCACGGGTGTTGCACTGTGGTGTGCTATTTGTTAGGTTACAGGACAACATGCTATTGATAACTGCCATCTATTATAGAAGTTTGTACAGACCCCTCAGCAGTTATTTTGCAATTTCTATAAGTCTGTAGGACACAATGAACACCATTGTAGGAGTTATGAGCTGGTGATGGATAGAACCCTTACCTACAGAATGCAGGCAGAGAACCAACCTCAGGATCAAGGCGCAGGAGCAGTGTGCGAAGGATTCCAAGTCCGAGGAAGAGGAAGAGACATCGAACCAAGTTGAGGGTGTGGACAGGCAATATGCTATAACTGTGGCGAAGTAGGGCACTTATCGTAAGATTGTACAAATCCCATGTTACCCTCATGTCAGTATTGTGGACAGTTTGACAATGTCATAGAGAAATGTTTGGTTCTTATGGAAAAGATGCAAGTGAAGAAGGTGTAGCCCCTGCAACCTACCCAAAACATTCATATGATGATGGCTGAACCTTGCAAAGAGGATCATAGCATCAATATTGTGTTTAGAAGTGGTATGACAACTAGCGCAGATAAAGGTAAGCATCCTGAGGAAGATGGATAGGTACACAAGGATACTAAGAAGGAAGTCAACTTTGATCTGAATCACATTAAAGAAACTTTCTTGGAAGCAAGGAAGAAATTAGTTGAGGCTTCCACCTCAAGAAGTCAGGAGAAAATGTTGGATACTAGTGCAACACAAGAAGTATATCCTTCAATACTAGCTACTTTCTTAAAGAATTGTATGAAGTTGTTGCGTGATCAGAAAACAGTCGAAGGATTGCAAGACTTAATAGATAAGTGCGCTAATAAGAAAAAAAATCCTACTGAGCAGCACATATTAAGGAAGATTGGTAAGGATAAGGCACGAATGGGGTGTGAGATGAGATTAACTATGTAGATAGGTGAATACGAAAAGGACCAGGTAATCTTGGATCTGGGGTTCGATGCGAATGTCTTACCTAAGCAGAAATGGGAAAGAATGGGGAGACCTGCGCTGTAGTGGTCTCATATTTAGTTGTGCATGGAAAATCAATAGAATATTATTCCAATGGGGTGCTTATATGGTGTAATAGTGGACATTGAAGGTGCAAGTGCGTTGGCTCACTTTGAGGTCATTGAGATAGTGGATGATAATAACCCATACCTTGCGTTGTTAGGAATTGACTGGGCTATTGATATGAATGAGGTAATCAACTTGAATAAGTGGAAGATGTCATTTGAGAAGAAGTCACTCAAGGTTGTAGTGCCCCTAGACCTTGCAGAAGGAGTGTGTTATACTTAACCTGTGCGTGATTATGTAGAAAGCAACGATGATCTAGATCATATATACAAGATAATAGCGTGAGATGAGGATTGGATCAATCCTACATCCGATGGATGAATTGTGTGGGAGAGGGATAGCTCCTACACCTTAGATTCAGATGAAGAGCTTGAACATTGGTAGAACGGGATGCATGAAGTATCTACACTCCGCTGTAATATGATGACCAAGTCGCTAAGGTGTCTCTCGTTTGAGGTAAGAAATCTTCTGCATTATGATGGTTTGACCGATGTGGAAATTTTTCTAGATGAATTTGAAAGGGAAGTACCGAAAGAGAATCGATTCCAGGCACTAAAGTTGGCGTTGCGTGCTATGCCTGCCCGTTGGTGGAGTACGCACGAGGAGAGCTTTGCAGGATGGAAAGAATACAAGACAATGATGAAGTTAAGGATTGGGTATGTTAATACTAGGTTGACAGAAAAATATTGTGGGAAGGATGATCCATGCGATCATTTAGCATGATGGACTAAGGCTTGAGGGACAGAACCACAACCGAAATGGGTGCATATATTCTTTCATACGCTACATACAATCCCAATGAACTGGTATTTGGAGACAAAGCTTTGCCATGGGACTCCAGAATGGGACGTTTTAAGGGAAAATTTTCTATTAACCTTCAGCTTTGAAGATGGGTTTGATATTATTGATGAAGCACTGCAAGAAATAAAATCATCCGTATTCAAAATGCCAAAGGAATTGGTAGACTGGACTCAACCATATTAGAGTACAGAGTTGCGCCATGCACTGGAACGCTATAATGTGACTGCTGAAGAAGAGGACGATTCTTGGAATATTACCATTCCTGAAACTGGAGGACAACATGAGGTCGAAGGACTGAAGATGGTGAACCAGGATATATTAGAGCCTTTGTAAACTCAATAGGTAAACATTAGATCTAAAGAAGAACCTAAATTCACAAAGATAGGAGACTATTGGGAAGAGGATACGATTGATAAGGTAGATGAGCTGCTACACGAGTACCAGGACTTATTCCTAATGAAGTTTTCAGATTTTAAAGGGATTGTCAACGAATTAGGTGTTATGAAGATCACATTGAAACTAGATGTGAAGCCTATTAAGCAGTAGCCTTATCAACTGAATCCAAAGTATAAGGAGAAGGTGCGCCTAGAATAGGATAAAATGTTAGAAGATGTTATCATTGAGCCTATAGAAGAATCAGATTGGGTAAGCCCAATAGTGGTCCAAGAAAAGAAATATAAGGGCAAGATCTGCATATGTGTAGACCTGTGGAAGATGAATGATGCTTCTGTGCATGATCTATTTCCAACACTGTTTACTAACGAAGTACTAAAGAACGTTGGTAGCCAAGAGGCGTACTCATTTACTGATGGGTTTTTAGATATCATCAAATAAAGATCACACCAGAAGATCGAAGCAAAATAACCTTCGCGATTGAGTGGGGTTGCTTTCAATATATGTTTATGCCATTCAGATAGAAGAACGCGCCTGCAATATTTACCCGAGTAGTGATCCCAATGTTCAAAGAGTTTATTCATATATTTATGGAAGTGTATTTTGATGATTGGACTGTGTTTGGGTTTGTAAAGTGACATGTTGTGATTCTGCACCTAATTCTGGATACATGTCGAAGGTATCAGATCACGCTGAACTTAAAGAAATGTATATTTTGTGTGCCTTTTTGAATTTTTCTTGGCCACGTTTTTTTGTAAGCAGGGATTGATGGTGGACCCTCCAAAGATCACTGTAATTGTGAATTTGGAAGCCCCTAGGAATGTGAAATAATTGCATGCAACATTGGGACACACTAGGTACTATAGGATGTTTATCAAGGCATATACCCAGATAACCACGCCGATGGAGAAAATTTTAAAGAAGGATGCTATGTTTTGCTCGGACGAATATTGTCCATGCATCTTAGATTTCTTGATCAAGAAAATGGTGAAAACGCTTATTTTGGTGTTTCTGAACTTGAAAAAGGAATTTCATGTGCATGTTGATGCTTCTTGTATTGTGTTAGGAGTAGTATTAACATAGGCAGGTGAGGGAGAGATCGATTATCCGATAGCTTTCGCGAGCAGAAAGTTATCCGAAGTTGAGAAGAATTATTCCACCATAGAGCATGAAGGGTTGGCGATGGTCTACGCACTGTAGAATTTTAGACATTATTTGTTAGGTGGACATTTTAAAATGTATATAGATCACTCCACACTGAAATACCTGGTCAATAAGCCTATGTTGGGGGGGAAGATATGTCAATGGTTACTATTGTTCTAGGAGTATGAATTTGAGGTGATTATGAAGCCTGGAATGCTTAATGCAAGCCTGGACCATCTATCAAGGATTGAAATAGGGGAGGGACCAAGTAGTCTAGAGGAAGGACTGCCTGACACATAGCTCTTTGCAGTGTGCATTACAGACGATCATTTTGCCAATATTATTCAGTTATTAACAATGGGAACAACTCTAGAAGGTTATTCCACTCAACAAAAGAAGGAGTAAATAGTTCACGATGTAGACTTTTCAGTAATTGCGGGTCATTTATATAAGATGGGGGTGGATGAGATATTGCGAATGTATGTTCCAGAGATTGAGCGTGCTAGTATCCTAGATAAATCCCATGGACGAGTGGCAGGAGGTCACTATGTAGGGAAAGCGACCATGTAGAAGATTGTACACACTGGGTTATGGTGGCCAACATTACACAATGATTCTATGGCATACTGCAAGGCATGCATTGATTGCCAAAGGATGGGGAAGCCTTCGCGAAGGGATGAATTTCCTTTAAATCCCCAAGTTTTTTTAAAGGTATTTGAGAAATGGGCCATTAACTTTATAGGTCCAATACAAGCACCAGGAAAGAAGACGGGTGCACGATATATCATTACTGCAATAGAGTATTTAACCAGGTAGGTGGAAGCGCAACCAGTAAAGGATTATACAGCAGCCATTGCTGTGAAGTTTTTATTTGACTATGTCTTAAAAGGGTTTGGATGCCCTAAAATTTTGATGCATGATAGGGGTATGCATTTCTTGAATGAAACAATTAGCGCAATGCTTGAAGAATTCCAGGTGTGTTGTCAGAAGAGCACACCCTATCACCCACAAGCGAATGGAATAGTGGAAGCTTTTAATAAAATTTTGGAGCATGCATTTACAAAGGTATGCAACGTGCAAAGGAATGACTAGGACATGTGCGTACCTACTGTATTATGGGCTTATAGGATGACCTGCAAGAATTTGACAAGACAGACACCATTCAAGTTGGTCTATGGAATTGAAGCAGTAATGCCAATGGAGTATATTGTGCCAAGTTTATGAATTGCAACCTTGACTGAGATGGCAGACCCTGAGACATTGGAGGAACAGCTCGCGTAGATCATGGAGTTAGAAGAAGATCGCTTCCTTGAAGGTTTCACCAGCAAGTGCAAAAGGAACATGCGAATGCATCACGTGATCAACATATTAAGTTGCACATGTTCAAGGTAGATGATTTAGTGTTGCTATATGATAGAAAGTTCACCAAGTTTCCAGGAAAGTTTCAAATGCACTGGTTGGGGCCATATGTTATTAACGAGATCATGGATGGAGGCGCTCTTCAGCTCATGAAGCTAAACAGGGAACCATTCCCTAGAAAGGTGAATGGAAGTAGGCTGAAGTTGTACATAGGGGATCATGCCTCTGCGCAATGACTATATGGATGGAGGACAGTCTTAGTAATCCAGGAAGTTGCAAGGTATTGCAGGACTATAAACTACGTTGCTCGACTAGATCAAGAATGGGGTAGAAAGGTTGTGCGACGGATGATAGGGGTGCAACAAGTGAAGCTGCGCTGGACAAGCTGCACCATGCAGGATGGTGCCAATTAGATGGGTCCAAAATTAGCCGTTGAGGTTACTATTCATGATTTGATGGCAAAAAATAATTTAAGAGGAGCAGGTATGTGCTATTTATGGAAAAAATATTTGGATATCCACCGCCAAAGATGCATTTATTATCAGAATTTGGGGGGAACGATCGGATTTGAATTCAAAACTTCCTATAAATTACACGTGTTGGTCCAACAAAGAACACTTTGCATTCTAAGAGTCAATTCGGTGCTTTGCTATTGGACACTTATGAATCATAAGGTTTGGGAGGACTTGATTTCCAGTCCATTATTTGCAACATTTCCTAAAATTGACCAGACTTGTTCTCTAGCAAATGACTACTACAAACACTATCGAAGCCGTAAGTTGAGAAGCTATTGTGTTTGACGTGTCGGGCCCTAAGAGTTCAAGTATGGAAGCAACAACCCCTATTCTTACCGCACCTCGGTCGTTGAGGCCAAAGAAATCCACCGCAAAAGAGAAGCAACTAGCCGCAAAGGAGAAGTAGAAGAAGCCGATGTCGGTGAGAATGTCACTGAGGAAGAATTCGAAAGTGTGACAAAGGGAGAAAAAGACAAACAACCGGAGAAAGTGGTTGATTTAGAGGAGGAGAAATACCAAGGCATAGCGGAATTGGATGTCGAAGAGTTAGAGCCTATCTCACGGCTCCTTGAGTATATCCCTCTCTGGAAGGGAAAGACCAAGGTTACCAAAGACCCTAATTTCGGGAAATTCTCAATTTCAATTCCCCTGTTGCCTGAACAAGTGGAATTTGAAGGCACGCCATTAGTGCAAATTTCGGTGCTGAAAATGGATGATTGGGACCTTGCAAACCATGAGAGGTTCCCACATTTGGAAACAAGCAAGTATATGACCAAAATTTACTATGAGGGGACTAGGGTTATGCGGTTGGAGCCCATGAAGTGAGTTTGAGGTTTTGAGCAGGTTGGATTGCTACCCTTTATCTGTGTGCTGCACTTTAATTGATCAACTATCAACACGGTGTGTGTGTGTCAGCTCCTTGCATCGGTGCATGATGGGTGCCTATGGATTGGGAAGCCCATCCCAATTACAAACATGTTAATCCATCAAATAACAAAGTTGCCTTACAAAGGAACGGACCCTGCCAAGGAGTTTGGAGGGAAAACTTGGAAAAAATAATTAGCAAACAAGATGAAGGTAGAGTATGGTCTTATTAAGAAGTCACACGGATATTCTATCCACTCTATTCAGGACCAGGCAGTGTAGTTCGCCCTCTAGATTCTTGTGGGAAAAATTATGAGGAAGTGTCGCGCAAACAAAGTTCCACCGCCGTTAGTATCACTAGCAACACTATGCATGAAGGGCATCCAATACAATTGGGCAAAGTATCTATGCAAGGAGTTCCTCGTGAACTACTAAGAAGCCCAGGAGGAAAATTGCCTCTTATTTTCTCTTATGCTTGCCGGGTAAATCTTCATTATGCTTTCCTCTTATTATCTGTTGTTTTAGTAGCTTGTAGATTGTGGGAGGACAATTAGTTTCCCCCGCATAACGAAGATTTACCCGAGCCAACGTGGTCCGCCTTGTTGTGGTCTACAAAGGATCCAGCAAGGATCAAGGAGTCAAAATTTTTCTAGATTCTCATGGAAATGGACCTTCATATGGTTAACAGCCAGAGGCCAATGTTGTCCCCAACCATGTTTTCACAATTGAACGCCTACGCGGAGTTCAAAGCTAATTTCCACAATGTGTCAATCAGATCATGAAAGGACCTAAAGCACACATGGCACAAGTTGGCCTATTCGGTATATGAGATAAATGAGCAGGAGATCGTGGGGTATTGGCCAACAGAGTGGCGCAAACCCATGGGGCTTAATGTCGAAAGAAGGAATGGTGTATAGGTATATGTTGCACAGAAGCATAAGGAAGCTGCTTAGAAGGTTGTGCGAGCTCTTGCTGAGTAGAAGAAGAAGGAAGTCGCTGTTAAGGCAGCTGCAGCGGAAGAACGCAGTCCCAAAGAGTAGGTAGAAAAAGGAGAAAACTCATCTTCATAGCACATACACAAGCAAGAGCTATCAAAATAGAGAGGAGGCGATGGTGAGGAGAAGAGCACTCCTTTCACCTTGAAGAGATGTGGGTAGGAGTAGACAAGTGATCATCGAAAGAAGCATAAGTCTGATAAGAAGACACACATCGACCCAATGGTGCTAATAGAAGGGGATCTTGATGAGATCAGTGACAAGGTGAGAGACACAACAACTGAGGTGTTGCAAAAGTTTTAGCAATAGTATATGTAGACACTGGGAAGCATCCAAAAGGATATACATGAGCTATAGATCTAGGCTAACAGGATTCAAGCGAGTGTCAAGCAAAGCGATGGGAGTACAAGTGAGCCTGACACAAGGAAGTGGAACCATAATGGAGCTGGAAGAGACTCTGGAAATTAGAGTCATCCCGGTGCCAGAAGGGTCCGTTCATGTAGAGTCAGATGAGGATCACGTTGTGATCAGCACAGTGAAGGAAATGGGACTAAATTTGGCCGTGTGTTTTGGGAATTTTTAGTGTCTACGGATAAATGCTTAAACCCCTAGACTAGTAGCTAAGTCTAGAACAATAGTGCAAAGAATTCTCTACTTTTTCTATGACCAATAGATTAAATAAGAGGTAAAGAAGCCTACCTGTAGCTTTCACTTACTCCTTATCTCCCTTTACCAACTCTGTCGCTCCTCTCCGTACTTAATCCACTTGAAGAGTACCTACACACAAACAGAAGATAGAAACTGATCAAAGCATATGATAATGATCTGTTGATTAAACACAACATGGAATCAAGTACATGATAAACATATGAAAGCATAAATGAATAAAACAAGCATATGGAAAAAGCTTTGAACACTTAATTAGTAAAAGGAAGAGTTACAACCCAATTTGCTCGATTCAGCATCACTCCTCCAGTTCAATCCCATCCTCTCCTCATAACAAGCAAGGAATTTTGACATCATTACAATACTTGAAATCAACTCAAGTCTCATACTAACAACATCTCCCTATAATTCAATGATTTCCAACCCCTGATCACTTAGATGAGTGGTCTTTTTTATAGGTGAATGAAGGAAGTTATGCCATAAATGGTGATAATGAATGCCCTCCCAAACTTAGGATTTAGTTCCATGGAGGAAGGGATAAAGGGATTGATGTTCCTTAACTCCCTACCTCATCCAAATATGAGCTCAAAGGAGTATATAAACTTGGAAAACTTCTAGATGCATCCAATGGATAAGAATATTCCCAAATCCCAATGCAATTTCACTCAAATTCACCCAGCGCAGGCCAAAGAGGGCTCAAGTGCGCTGCATAGCACCCTATTAGTGTATGGACTACATTGCAGTGCACCCTAATGAAGGCCTCCCTACACTGATCTTCTTAGAGGCAGTTTCTAGATGATTTCAGTCATGGAACTTCTTGGGAAGCTAAGCATTCTGATGGTTGACTTCTTTAGGGCATGTGACAACTGAATTAGGGTTTGATGGGCCCTAATAGTACTAATCTATAGGTTGGGGTTGAGGTGCCCAAATGGATCTGTAACAGTTACCCCCTAAAGCATGAAGTCGTAAATATGTATGTCGAGGGAAGTGCTTTATCATGTGGAGAGGAGGTTTCGAGGCGGAAGATGACCTACATCAATTACAATACATATATCATGATAATTTGATTTTTTTCTCATGAACTTGCTGAGGGAAGGCATACCCATGCTCAGCTTATAAATTTTCATTACATGTACAAATATAGTCGTCTACAGATATAGACCCATGAATCGATGACCATGAATGTAAGGCCATTGTACATTTGATTTAGGACTCCTGAAAATATCGCAGCCCGGATGGATGAAACTAGATCCCGGGTCTTCAATATCGTTCAATATTTCGGTCAAGTACAAGTCTAACCATGTGAATAGATGATCATATGTCAAACATGGGAAGACATCTTCTAATTACCAGCCAATGATGTAAGTCGTTAGCATATGCGAGAGGAATCACCGATAATGATAATGACCCTCAAGGTACTATAGTACATTTCGCATGGTGTGAATAAGTGATTTGATGTCGAACACCATACAAAGTCTTTCTATCAAAGAACAGTGATGTCAACCTATCACCGGAAGCGAGAAACCTGTCATTGATGTATGCAAGCCTCAAGGTACTGAAGGGGTGTTTCTAAGTCAACTTCTTGGATGATGTGCTGATGTCAACAAGAAGTGACTCGTTGCAAGAGGGCCTTGATGTATCCCATATCAACGACACAAAACAAGGTAACTGATTTTGGAGATGAAAAAATCAACTAACGACAGAAGGTTCAGGAATGGTGGTCATGAAAATGAAGGTTTACGGTATTGCAAATGTTGAAGTTTGAACTAAATGACTTCTCTTGAACATGTCAGCGACACTAAGATGAATTGATAGCATTGACCCAAAACAAAGTAATGTATGGTATAATAGACCAACGGTGTGATAACCATCAAGTTGAATGACCCAACCCACATAGTCACGGTGATGAGGTGAAAGTGTCATGTTCAAGAGCAACTTGCTACCATAAAGTGTTTTCCTCTTTTTCCAATTTTCTCCAATCATTCTTGACTAGTACCTCATTATTTTTACCAAGCTTGAGGAGGATAACATATGCTTGTTGTATAATTTCACCCTTCAGGTGAATCCATCACTATTTGATGCTTTAACGAGTCTAGCGAAGGTGAAACTCGGTCTTGTCTAGATGGACAAGTTTGTCACTATTTGATGTTTTTAACGAGTTTAACAACAAAGATAACTCAGTCCTTTTCATGTTTAGATATTTTGAAAAGGGACGAAAAGGAAACTCCACAAGTTCTTTTTCGTAAAATAATCTCTCAAGCCCGAAAAAGCATAAAATAATATAAGAGAGATATCGTTTCCAATCCTTTAACGAGCTAGAATGGACAAGTGCTCGACAATCTTTTCATGTTTAGAGAGTCTAAAAGAGCTTAAAGAGGACTCCAAGGGGGATCCTTTTTCGTTTTTAACAAAGCTCGAAAAAAAGATAAAAGTTTTCTTTGTGGTCAAAGATGTTCAATTTACATTTGGGCACGTCAAATTCTGCATTTTAGTTGTTAAACCTACTCAAAACACCATCAAAATAGATTAAAAATACCTGTCTCATGGATAAAATGAATAAAAACTAATTTTTACTCAATTAATGTGCAATAAATAAACATAAAAACAAGTTTTACCATTCATTTTACCATTTTACATTTACCCTTTGATTTTGGTGCTTTGGAGCAGTTTTTACCTCGAAGTTCACCAACCAATTGCACAGGATTCAGTGAACCATTCCTCGTGCCGTCTAGACTAGGTAGGAGCTATCTCTGTTCTCTTTCATTTCATTCCATTCATTTTCAATTCCAAACAGAAATTTAGAGTTTTTGAGGCCCCTAGGGTTTCAATTTTGAACTCTAGGATCATCACACCCTTTCAACATCAAAAGTTGCACTGCATTGCATACACATAGAAGGTTGCATGCATTGCAGCGCGTTGTCTCTAAGGCAAGGGTGTGCTAGGTGCAAAATCCAAACTTACATAGCTATTTTCTCCCAAATTTTGTTCTATTTTTTGCAAGAAATGGATCCTAATTTGTCTAATGGTTGTATTGCAGACATTCATCGGATCAAAATGGTGATTATATGGAGAGAACGAGAGCACGAAGAACAAGATATGATTGCCATAAATAATCAGGGTACGATTGAGGCCCTAAGGAATTGTGGGTTACTCAATTATTTCTGACTATCTAACATGCAACAACAGATTGAGCTTTTACAGTTCCTTGTTCGTTCATGGGATCCTATTGATCAGGCCTTTCACATTAGGGACAAAGTGATCCCGTTTAGCATCAATGACATCTACTTTCTGACTAGATTGTCGAGGTGGGGTACCCCCATATAACTATCTGGATTTTCCAAAGGAGGTGAATCAGTGAGAGACTACATACGACAGTTCTGTCGAGAAGGTGCACAACCCAGCAGAGAGGGAAAGATTAACATTAGGGATATTATTGATTTACCATTGAGTTTGATCCTCTTTATCGTTGCCAAATTGGCTGGCAGTGTGACACTACACTTGGCAAACAAATCATTCATGCAGTATGCTTTAGAGTGTTTAGAGCCCAAAGTTTTCAACTGGTGCGACGCAGTACTTTCATCCACAAAAGAACAACTGATCAAGGTGAAAAGAAGAAAGAAAAAGAACTTTGGCTATGGGTCGATCCTAATTTCTTTCACCTTGGAGAGAATTCCACTTATGCAGCCACAACTTGTTTCACTGGGTGTATCTAGACCTAGGGATCCACGGATGCAGAGATGGGTAGATCTTATGGCTAGGCATGTTGGTCAGTCATTGATCTCAGTTAACCCTGTATTATTTGAGTGGTTTGATCGATAGGATATGGCCATCGCAAAGTATCCATATTCAAGAATGGATTTCCGTGGTGATCCAAACTTGATGTTACCAGTTGGAGCACAGTGGGATGCTATAGGTAAATTAGCTGACCAAAGTATTTTTGATTTTAAAGTTTCTATGTTTTTTTGTTTTTTTTTATTAACTCCAAGACTAAACAAAATCATTTTTATGCATGCAGATGTTGGACCTGTTCGACCTATGGGGCACCAACGAGAGGCGGGTGGGCCAGCACAGAGACTTGTTGGGACAGCAGTTCTCCGAGACTTAGATTTAGCCGAGACATTGGCTAAGCTACAGGACCACATAGAGGGTTTGACCCTAGGCATTCCAGATGTCCAGATCAAGGAGTTTCCTATGCGACTGTAGTGCCACGCCATTGGTGCACCGAGTCGTTGGATGAGACTTTTACACATGATAGCATAGGTTGTGACATGTTATCATGAGCACCACTAGTATACTTAGATGTTTTTTGCATACATTTTGAGTGCTTGCGTCAGATGATGAATTTTTGTCTTGGACACAAACTGTTTGTAAAAACTTTCAAAATAACTAACTATTTTACTTTCAGAGTTTTATTATGGTTAAGTGATGCAATCTTATTCAACTGATGATGTGAATTGAAAATGTTTACTTTACATATGTCGCAAATGTCTATTTAACACATAATTCGCTAGAGAATCAGTTAATGTGTTTAGATTTCTGGAAATATGCTGATATTGAATAAACTCAAAATACCTTTCCAAAATACGAACTCTAAGGAACTTGTGATGAATCGTTGGGTTTTGGATGGTATAAACGCCAGTAAGTTGTAGTACTATGAGTTGTGAGTCTAGCCTAATGATGTTTTGGCGTATGCCAAGTGAAATGGCATCAAAGATAAGTTCAATCAACGTGCTATACTCAGTGATGTTGTTATTCGATCGACCAATACAAATCCCTCTAAAACTCACTAACTCGCCTCTTCGAGTGAAAATGGCCCATACTGTAGAGGATAGATTCTACGTACTACGGCTAGCCCCATCGGCATAACCAATAAATGGTTCCGAAAAGTTCGACATCTACAAATTCAAAGTGGATTACTTAGCCAAATAAGAACTCTAAAAGAAACACAAACACACACATGCAACCAAAGCATATATACAGTGAGTTTTACTACACTTAACTAATCATATTAACGCTTAAGGTACAACCCATTCCAGGGCTGCGAAAATGGAATCCCATCATATTCTACTAACTCATAGGCACCTTTCGTCAAAACATGCTTAACAATATAAGGGCCCATCCAAAGCGGTTCAAATTTTCTTGTGCTAAGTTTATCAGACTCCTAATCGTAAAGCAAGACCAAGTCACCTTCTGAGAAGACACGAGACTTAACATTTTTATCATATTGCGCCTTAATATGTTTCTTGTGTGCTTCATTAGCCAATGCAGCATCATGACGGGTTTCAAATAGATGGATTAACGCTAAGGAACATGCTTCTTCTTCAGAAGTGTCGAGTAGTAGGTCAATCGCGAGTTTGAGAGATGAGATTTCACATTGGATTAGTAAGACTGCTTCCAAACCATAAACAAATTGAAAGGGTGGAAATCCGGTTGCATTTCTCACTAAGGTTCGATATGCCCACAAAGTTGAGTATAGGATTAAATTCTAATTTCTTTTATGAACTCCAACCATGCTTTGCAACATGCGCTTAAGGACTTTGTTTATAACCTCAACTTTTCCATTAGCTTATGGGTAGTATGGAGTAGAACTATCATGTGACAGTCCTAACTTGGCGATCAACTCAACCATCATGTGATTGCGAAAATGCGATCCATGGTATATAACTATGGCGTGTGATACACCAAACCTGGCAACCACATGGTTGAAGCAGCCGTTTCGCCACCATTGTTCAATGTTGGAATCGCCTCGGCCCATTTGGTAAAATAGTCAACGATGACTATAATATACCCATGCCCCCCAGCTGAGGTGGGGTTGCATGTCATAAATTCAATGCCCCATTTGGAGAATGGGCCAACAAAAATGACTGGATGCAGTGGTGCAGGTGGTAATATGGTTTTTTGGCCAAATATTTGGCAAGCATGGCAACTTCTGACAACAATAATGTAATCTTTGAATATGGTTGGCCAGAAGTAACCAGCACAGAGAATTCTTTGTGCGGTAGTGTAACTAGATAAATGACCACCACAAGCACCTGAATGACATTCATTCAAATATTTTTTAGCTTCCTCGTGATTGAGGCACCTACCTAAAATCGTATCGACACCATGATGATAAAGTGTATCACCAATGATCAGATTACTATCAACTTAAACTTGGTTGGAAATCCTCCTTAAATCATATGAGGTGGAGGAAATCATGTTGCAAGTCTCTACTCTTGCCACTTCCACCAAATCAGATGGTGATGGGAGAGTAAAAGTACCCATTAGGGAAGGATCTTTAAAGAGACCTACTCCAACACTTTGAAGTGACAATGGGGGTCCGTGTACCAACGTAATGCTTCCTGTAGCTTGTGAACTATTGGCAAAGAAGGCTAGCTGATCAAAAACTATGATTCCACCCTTAAAAGGGAATGCAATAGTACGAAAGCACGTGGAAACCATAGCAGCCATAGCATATACCCAAGGCCTTACCGGTAAAATATTATAATTGAGGGGTCCGCCAACTATCTCAACTTCAATAGTAACCGTTTTTCCCCCAAGTTCAATTTGCAGGTTACTCAAAATCTCACATGGAGTATATGTTCTTCCATCAAAAGCATTCAACGTGGTTGGTGATCATTGAGAGATTTTACTTGGATTAGGAAAGCTAATTCCGCTGGTAACTATGGTGAATATCCCACATGGTTAAAAACCACAAGATTTGAATCTATAGGATCTATTTCGCCTATTGCTGACAGTAAAGCCTGTTTTTGGGAGGGACATTTTTGCAACACCTCGAGTGTCGAAATAACGGAAGGTGATTAAGCAAGATCTTCTACTATGTTATAATTTTGAGTTCCTCGAGCCCGAGGGTTGAATTTCGATTTGTGCACAACTCCCTTTGGTGGTTTTATGGTCAATTCAAGTATAATGGGTGGAACAACTTCAGATGAAGTCAAAGTCGAAGGATTAGGTTGATCAATGGCCTGATTATTCGATGACAAAGGATTTCCATAATATTTGTTTCTTGTTGACACCAAAACTTCGATTTGTGGCTTTGTGATGGATAACTTGAGTACTTGGGATGTAGAAGCATGGTCTGTTGCAACCAAATGTGTCTACGGGGTTGGAAACAGATCAATCAATACTGCCAATGTGTTTGACGTCTTTAAAAGTTTAGAGACCTTAGAGCGATGTGGACAATCTATTGTATAATGCTCGTCATTACATATCAGACATGGATAATGAGGTTTCTTTGCCGAAGCAGAGGAATCAGATGATTTCTCTAGAGGGGAATTTTCTTGTTTCTTTTTGTTCTTCCCCTTTTTCTTGCCTGCGAGTTTCTTTGGATTTTTGCCTTTGTTAGATGACATGGCATTAATCTCGGGCACAAGATTATTTTCTAATGCATTGGTAGTTTGATTGGAAACAACAAGATTTTGACCAGATGGTCTTCCTACTGACTATGTGCTTGAAGAACTAATCATACCGTCATCGGCATGAGAGTCCTTACTCGATTGTGGAGGAGGTGGAATAGTGAAAGTTGGTCGAGGTGCATTGGGAATTTTATCATAAAGCATGTCAGATTGTGTGTAAATCAAACCCAAGTATTGGGCATGAGCAATGACTTGATATTCCGTGAAAACTCCACCTTTTTCCACATCCTCGATGATTGATGGCAACAAGGATTTTATGAACCAATCAGATAAAAGTTGATCAGGAACATATGACTTAACCATTCAATGAAGACGTCGCCACTCATGAATATGATCTGATATATGGGTAGCAATAGTCTTTTTAAAGTTGGTTAGGAGTTCTATTCCAGTCTCATATCAGATAGGTAACTGAAAGTGGGTTAAAAAAGTAGTGGCTAAAGTGGTGAAGTTATCAAAATGATAATTCAATGTACCATTTAGCAGCTAGACCAATAAGTGTTCTTTGGAAAAGACGAAGTCTGACCAAATCATCATTTATGGAGTTTGATGAACACCACAAATGAAAGGTCATAACATGATTTGATGGGTCTTCTCCAGGATTTACGTTAAACTTCAGAATGTCAGACGGTAACTTATGCAGAATTACCGACTACCAAGGTGCATATAAGATTGGATCATTAGTGAGCTGATTTAATTCTAGTAATTCTAAAGTTGCTACAAATGGAAACTGTCGATTCAAGTCAGGTTAAGCATACCCAGGATATGATGGAATTACCTGAGCAATAGGTCTTTGCATACTGACATAGGGCATCTACATTTGATAACCTTGGTATGGTTGTTGAACAAAACCAGTATAAGGTGGTTGTTGATAACTAGGCTGAATGTGTGGTTGTCCATAACCTGCAAAGCCTTATTGACCAGGACCTTGTTAAGCTTGAGATTGACCAAAACTAGGTTGAGCCTATGAAACAAGTCCAAACTGGGGTTGGAATTGCTGGAATTGGGGTTGTTGAAATTGAGGCTGCCACAGTTGTTGAATCAACTATTGTTGTTGTTGGTACAACTGTTTTGGATTTAATAGTTGTTGTTGTCTAGCAATGAAAGGTTGGCTAGGTTGTGAATAAACTATACCAGTGTAAGCCTGGGTCAGTCCAGATAAGGGTACACTAACCTAAGGTTGTTGTTGAACTCCATAAACAAGTGGTTGTTGTACAACAACTTGAGGAACTTGAAATTTGTGATCGCAAGGTAGAAGGATCAATTTGAATAGGTTGAGATACAACAGTTTGAACATGAGAATGTGGTACAGTAGTAACAACAGGTGTAGTAGGGATAGCTGACACAGTCTGCATTGGTTGTGTTGGATACACAAGCCTTTGTTGAACTGGAATTGTTGGTTGCCATTAACAAGCTCTAATTCCAGGTTGACCTGAATACTGTGGGATATTACCATATGGTAGTCCCCCGGAATAAGGAGGATATGGTGAATAAGCATATTGCTCTCCATATGGTGGTAATCCAGTATTTAATGGATACATGGGTCTTTGTTGACCAGATTTCCCAACTTGATACTGATATGAAATATCAACCTGTTGAGTTCCCACTAGAGAAGAACTAGGTAAAATTCTGATTGAGGACATGGGTGATGACCATGGTGTAGAAGCAACCCCTGAGTGGGTTCCAGACAATTATTGGTAACCAACCGGGACGAATGATTCACCATATAGGTGCGACTCAGGTGTGGTAGAAAACATCGAAGAAGTTACAATAGAATATTTTGCTGCAGCTGCATCAGATGATACAGTCTGAGATATTGATGGTTGTTCAGCCATAGTTAACTGACCCAAAAGTTGTCCTAAAGATTCAATGGGTACTTGAAAAGAAGCAGGACCAAATGAAGCAAAGAAATTAGGAGTATTAGGGTAAATATAAATCCCGGTTCCAAAGTGAAACAGGGTTCCAGGTGTGGAATCTTCTTCCAATTCCTCCTCTATAGCAATTAAACCTGGTGGAAGAACTTCACTGTCAGATCTGTAAAATATTTATCGTGTTGATGAAGTTGAAGTTTCAATAGTTACTGATGTCTAAGAGGTAACCAGTTGATCGTCTTCCAATAAAGTAACAACTTCTGAATGTTCAAATTCGAAGTCCAGATGTTTGGGTAAATGAACAACAGTTTCAATAAGAGGTTGTTGAACAACTTCAGGTTCAGATGTAACTTCTCTTTGAACTGGGATAAATTCTAGATTAACTTCTAGTTGAACTGATTCAAGTTCAGAAGTACTTTCTTTTTGAGAAATTCCAATTTGAGGATCAACTTGTGGTTGAACAACTTCAGCTACTGTTTCACTAGGATGAGTGCTAATGTCCTTAGGTAATTGTGAAACTTCCTCTTCAGGAACAGATGTACCAGAAACAGTTGGAGTAACTAGAGTCTCTATACTTACCGAAATAGATGATTCAGGTAACCCAGATGAAGAACTAGGAGTTCTTGATGTACTAGACTCAGTTAAGTGAGATTGCTTTGCCCGAATTGGTGTCGCTTCGGGAGGAAAAGGCGATTTTCTCATTGTTATCCATGAATGAAGAGGTATAGGTTAATGTTCCTCCACAATTGCTGATTAATTTTAATATCAAAAAAGAAATAAACAAAAAGGGTATACTAGGCAAAAGGTTTACCAAGCAACTGTGAACTTCAAAATACCTCCTGGAAAACCAAGAAGTACGAGCAGGCAATCTCCCCGAATGATGTGTTCGATGTATCACATTTTACAAGGCGGTTGACTCGGTTACTTAAGGATGGATAGCAACCTAGAGTTGTCCTCCCATATATTCCCAAAGGTACGTGGAGGCCCAGTTCATATAAGCGTTGTCTAATGCAAAACCGCATAGTGAGAGCATTCCCATATACTTTATGTACTGTAACACCACGCCATATACCCGAAGGTACATGGACAGGCTACAATATACTCACGTACGTGGAATGAGGTATCACACTTGAGATGTATTGCATACAAGTTAGTGAAAACGACTTTGTTTTACGATGCTGGAACACGTCTCTAGCCTAGAAACACTAAATGTTTGTGTTTATGACAATGCTCCATTAGGTAAATTGATGTTTATTTTAAGTTGATCTTTCTTATGAATTTTCCTTTCAAGTTCACCACGTGATGTATTATGAAATTCCTAGGAATGCAACTATCATCATAAGCATTCTTTTCATTCAATTTAACGATGAAAATCCTAGCTACTTAGGGATACAGCAATCAGATTTCTTTTGATCAAAGAGAAAAGAGCACAATCTAAATGCAAATTCCCTACACTATTCCTATCATCACACACAAAAATTTTCAATGCAACATGCATGTATTTATTTTTGATTTCCCTTAATGTGAATGAACAAAAAAGGAAAACTAATGCACAATCGATTAATAAACTCTTTTCATAAAAATGACAATTTTGCGACAATTTCTTTTCAAGGAAAAGATGACTTTACGACACTTTCATTTTCAAAGAAATGATGAATTGCAACACTTTAACGAAAATACTAATCATTTGCACACATCAATCAACCGATCTTTCATGAATGAAGATTTGAGGATAATTCAATTTTCGAAGGAAAAGACGATTTTACGACACTTTCTTTCACTAAAGATCAATCGACCAAAAACTAACTTTCGAATATAGATTGAAAATGATAAAGTAAATACATAAGAAACATTTATCAATCCTAGTCTAAGTAGGGCCAGGTAAGGAGATGAAGAAACTATTTTTAGAGACAAGACATCGTTGACATTCAGCAAATCATTCAAACAGGAGAAACTTGGCAAAAAACTTCAACTCCTAGATGGGAAACTAACCCTCAAGGGATCAACGCAGGCAGAAGTGAGAGACAATGCACTGAAGCACACTGGATCTATGTGGGAAGTGCATTGCAGTGCACTGTGTCCTTCATTGGGCTACGTTGGTGACAGTAAGCAATTTTGAAGGCAATTTGACACAGTTTTGGCTCAATTTCAATGAAATAAAACTGAAATTCAATCAACGCCACAAGTACAGTATGTAGAAATGTCTTAAGAGGTTGATAAGCTACCAAGATGGATGATTGCTCCCTAGTGGAGTTGCAAATTTATTTTGGGAATTTTTCGTGTCTACAGATAAATGCTTAAACCCTTAGACTAGTAGCTAAATCTAGAACAACAGTGCAAAGCATTCTCTACTTTTTCTATGACCAATAGATTAAATAAGAGGTAAAGAAGCCTACCTGTAGATTTTTTTTACTCCTTATCTCCCTTGAAAAACTCTGTCACTCCTCTCCATACTTAATCTGCTTGAAGAGTACCTACACACAGACAGAAGACAGAAACCGATCAAAGCATATGATAATGATCTATTGATTAAACATAGCATGGAATCAAGTACATGATACACATATGAAAGCATAAATGAATAACACAAGCATATGGAAAAAGCTTTGAACACTTTATTAGTAAAAGGAAGAGTTACAACCCAATTTGCTCGATTCATCATCACTCCTCCAGTTCAATCCCATCCTATCCTCATAACAAGAAAGACATTTTGACATCATTACAATACTTGAAATCAACTCAAGTCTCATACGAACAGCGTCTCTCTATAATTCAATGATTTCCAGCCCCTGATCACTTAGATGAGTGGTCTTTCTAAAGGTGAATGAAGGAAGTTATGCCATAAATGGTGATAATGAATGCCCTCCCAAACTTAGGATTTAGTTCCATGGAGGAAGGGATAAAGGGATTGATGTTCCTTAACTCCCTACCTCATCCAAATACAAGCTCAAAGGAGTAGATAAACTTGGGAAACTTCTAGATGCACCCAATGGATAAGAATATTCCCAAACCCTAATGCAATTTTGTTCAAATTCACTCAGCGCAGACCAAAGAGGGCTCAAGTGCACTGCATAGCACCCTATTAGTGTATGGATTGCATTGCAGTGTACCCTAATGAAGGCTTGCCTGCGTGATCTTCTTAGAGGTAGTTTCTGGATGATTTCAGTCATGGAACTTCTTTGGAAGCTAGGAATTCTGATGCTTGACTTCATTAGGGCATGTAACAACTGAATTAGGGTTTGATGGGCCCTAATATTACTGATCTATAGGTTTGGGTTGATGTGCCCAAATGGATTTGTAACACCATGATGTCGCTCTAGACCCTCCATGCACTGCATTAGGGGGTTTCAGATGAGCTGAGGGTTCGAGAGCAACGCGCACTCATAGTGATAAGTGAGTTTAAGGTTAACAATGAACAGATGTTCATAGAGAAAACTTAGGTGCTAAAGGTAAAGGAAGAGATGCATCAATGAAGTCAGAGTCTAGAGACAGCGATAGAGCAGGCCTACAAAATAGTGGCAGAATTGAAAATCTCAAAGGATGTTGAAGCCTCAGCAAAAGTAAGGAAATTGGTTGATGCAGTACGCACAACAAAGGAGGAAGTCATCAAGGTTACTTTTGATTTCCAGATGAAGATAGCAGAGCTGCAGTTGAAGTTGCAACCAAAAACTCTGTTAGAGGTTCAAGAGCAATGCAGAGCATAAATCAAGGATGGTATGAACACATTGGATAATGAAATCATAAACTATACAATAATGTTTAATGTAGTAATGGAATTATGGACAAATCTACAAGAGGACTCGAACCTGTAGAAGTTGAACACCGATGTCTGAGAGACATAGCGGCAATATAATGAGGTCCAAGCGACTGCGTGCACTTTGGTGCTAGCACAACGCCTCGCGAGGTTACGGAGGGAAAGAAGCTGCAAGCACATGTGGAAGAATTGCAGAGGAAAGAAACCCTGTTAAAGGCTAGATTATAGTCATGGATAGAGGAAGCTTGTCATCTTACTCTGTCCCTTCAAGAGAAGCTAAATTTTCTACAGCAAACACAGAGGACAATGCGCCTAGCAATGGAGGGGCCAACAACAGAGAAATTGGTTAAAGAGGTTTAGCAAGTAGTGGCATAGAGCGCTACTAAATTTGTAATGTTGTAGGTTAAGCTAGGTGGTCTATGCAGCTGAGTGACTCAAGGGCGAGTCACGGTCTTTGTGTTGGGGGCCTATTGGGATAGGGTCCCTAGGGGAAGTTTTGGGGTTAGTTAGCCCAAGTTTTGTATAAATATTTGTAAAAGATGTAAAGTCTCCACGAAATGTGGATGTGGAGCACGCAGGTAGATAGGAGTCAAATGGGTCTTAGCCCCTTGTTTAAGTCGGTTTTGAGATTCAACCATGGTCCATGAACCATGTTATTGTATTGAGAAGGTTATATATTTGAGTCATAGCAAGTCTAGAAGTAGTAGTTGATAACGAAGAATCAAGATAAAGATTTTTTTGGGAAAGTGCTAAGGTAGAAAGGCTCTGCTTCCTGTACTTAGGTGAGAAGGGGAAGGCTCCTGTAGTTGAGTGCACAGTGTGAAAGAGTCTATAATCTAAACACTGAAGATCAATAAACACTGGTTTTGAAGAATTACTCTGCAATCTGAGCATTTCTGTTGATTCTATTTATGTTATATTCTATTGCTCAATAATATTTTTCATGAAATAATGTATTAATGTTGCGTGAAATTGTTGAATCTATCTATTTATGCATGCTTTAAGTAATTATCTATGTTTGTGAAGTTAAGGGTTGATTCTACTATGTTTTCTAATAAAATGAATAGATCTTCATGAAGTCGGATCTATGGTTGTTTATTGATTCGCAAAAGTGGATAAATTGTTTGTTTAAGGTCCACAAAGACTGATCATAGACCTTCGCAAAGGTCGAGAAGCCATTTTACCCTAGTTACAGTAATGAGTCCTAGAAGGATAATGATCTGCGCGAAGGCAGTTCTGAACTATCAGAGCTTGAGAACCACTTATCACATGTCCTTGGATGCAGAAACCTAGTTCTAGCATCCTCCAATACTGACTCGGGTGAGACTGTAGCTTGTGCTATGAAGGTTGTTGCCAAAAGGGCTAGCAGTTAGGGTTTTTCTGGTTGGCACGAAAAACCTCTGAACTTGGGTGAGGCCCCCTTAAGCCAATAAGGAGGGTATCTAGTTCATCAAGTTTGAAGAGAATCTTCCATGCGACCCTCATGTGCTTCAAATCTATCCCAAGTGCAAGGATCTTGTGTCCAATCTCCAACTCCTTCTGCAAATATCTTGGTTGTTCATGGGTAAGAATCGCATGGATCTCTTTTGAGAAAGGTCTACTGGCCAATTTTGTTTGTTGGTTTGTATTGCAGCTCATGGAGGTATCATTGTGCTAGTTCATGAGGTGTTTCAAAAATCCTATTATTCAACACCACACAATTGTAACAGCCCAAGATAGATATCTAATTAACTTATTAACATTGAATTCAAACCATGAAGATTACTTACCTCAGCTTACCTGTGGTAGAAGTAGGCTTACCGCAACAAGATTTGGGGACGACTCTCCTCCCAACCGTAGGCTCAATTGTGCAGG